>ML368333.1:22583-52392 GCA_005239525.1 Nicotiana knightiana | reverse complement strand
CACGGGGCAAGTTCTAGACTACACAGGATAGCATAGAAAATCACTAAACCTCACTCACACATGACTCAATTACAACGGTTTTATTCAACTCTCTAGTCAAGCAAGCACACAAAATTGAGAGAATTAAGCAATATTACATTATGTAGAATACAAGTCAAACAACTGAGCTAAGGCGTCACAAATTAGGCTATTTATTTTTCTCAGGCATCACATGTCAACCCAAATATAAGGGAAAGCAGAATGTATGTCATAACCTAATATGCTGGCACCATGTCACAGGGTATTTCTAAAAGTAACTCAGCTTCTTCCTAACTTCTCTAAAAAAATTAAAATACCCGGTTCAAGTTACACCCTTAGAAAAGAACCGGAGCCTAAATAAAAACTAAGGGATACTACCTACCTATCCTAAAAAAAATGAAAAATCTTTTTGGTGTTTTTAAATCGGACTTTATTCCTCAAGAAAATTGTCCAACAGATCCATCGTTGGAAAAAGTCCATATTTTTTTTTTCTTTCAGAAAGTAGTAGAAAGTAGTTTCCCCACCCCACACTTATGTTATGCATCGTCCTCGATGCATGATCACCAAGAAAAACATTATAACAAGGGTGAGAAATACTCCCTGAGACCCTCTCGGGCATAGCCCGGACATGATTCTCAATTTTTAGAGTCGGGATGACCCCACACTTAAGCTCAAACATGCCCCTCAGCTTCCTCTTTTGGGTACTCAGACTTCCCCTACTCTGCAAAATAAAAACAACACAAAACTGACACTAAAAAAAAATATAAAAATTAATGAAAAGATATACAGGCTGGGTTGCCTCCCAACAAGCGCCTTATTTATAGTCGTGGCACGACTCTGCTGCTTCACCACTTTTCCTTCCACTTTGAGGATATGAATTGCGTCCCCAATTTTGCATCAATTTTTCTGTCACGTTCATGGGGTGGTGGTATAAAAATGAAGGAACCAAACCGTAGGTATCGCATCTTGCACTTCTTGGCCCTTAGGTGAGGGATGTCATTTTGTCTTCTTGGCATCACAAATTTCAGAATATAAACACTTTGTTCCTCTTCCATTGACTCCTCTATATGCTCGACTGGATCAATTTCCATGTCACCAACCAAACACAATGTTGAAAAGTGTTTAGAATGAGGTCCAATACGCTCCAATTCTAAAACTGCTTTATTTTTGACATCCTCTCTTTTATGCTCTTCATCATCCTTGACATCATTAATCATTTGGTCGAATATTTGGATTTCCTCTTTCAGTTCCACAAGCTGGCCAGTATCCACAACTATTGATGGTAAGGTATCAGACACCTCAACCTTTCTATTCAATTGAGCCTGCAGGTCATGGATATCTGAGCCAAATTGATCTATCTCTTGCCTGAGCTCAGTTCTTCCTTCAATCAGCTGCTCTGTCATAATTGAAAGACCATCACGAAGAAACTCATGAAAATTTATTATTGTAGCTTGTTCCTCTAGCCAAGATTGGCTCATTATATCAGCTTCTTCAGAATTATCTTCTGGTGGGAACTCGCTATCTTCGTCGGTTTGGGGTACAGCTTGTAAATTGGCCTTTAACTCATCCACTGTAGCCTGGAGTCTTTTTATAGCTAGGTCATCAAGAGCATGTTGCTCGGCTATCATATTCTGTTGCTCCGCTAATTGTTTCATCAAGTCCATAATAGGAGCCATACTTTCCATATCCTCCACTTCCTTGCTTCTATCAAATTCATTAACATTATTAGGAACATTACAATAAAAGCTCTGAGAAGGATAATAAGAATTAGGACAACCATCCCAATGGCCACCTTGACAACCACATTCATTACAAAAATTCCACACATTAGTTTGATATGGACAATATTGCCACATGTGTGGTCCTCCACAATACGGACAAGGATCATCACAATAAGAATAACCACTATTCGACCAATTATAATTCCAAGATGCCATGTCAAGAAAGATGCTAAAGTATTAAATTAAGATAAAAATAAAAAAATAAAAATAGAAAATAAAAAAATTTAAGTAGACAAAAGTAAAGAGTCAATCTAGTAGAATAGTTAATTTCTAAGTCCCTGGCAACGGCGCTAAAAACTTGTTGGTTGAATTCCCAATGCACACGCAAGAGTACGTGGTCGACAAGTAATATAGGATTTTTAAGTCCAGATATCGTACCCATAGGGACTTGTGATTAGNTCCCGAAGTACAACTTGCCTATTCAAGCTAACCTAACGCCTATATTCATATGGAATCAGGATTAGCAAGAACGCCTTAATAATTCCCGTAAAATAACCAAGCAAGGCGGATTAGGTATATTCCTATCCTAACCGTAAATCCGCTCCCATGAAGGGTTAAGATCTTGCTCTACCTAATCTTATATGCAATCTAGAATTCCCTCTCCCGAGTTCAACCCTAGATTCGTAGATAGTATTCAATTGGTGATCAAGCAATTAAATAATTAAGCGCAAGATTGAATAAACAAACCAATTAAGATAAAACAATAAGAATAATTCAAGCTTCAACTACAACGTTCATGTAACACCCCAAAACTCTAGAACTAATGAACTATGAAACTAGAAGAAGAGAAGAGAGTAAAAACTAAGTAGAAGCCAGTCCTGCATCAAAATCCTGCATAAGCCCCCCGAATGTTATGTTTTTGGGTCTATTTATATGTTTATGATGAACCCTAAACGTGTAAAAGACTTCTATTCCAACTTGGAAACACTTAAACCCGTCAATACTCANTGTTTGGCTCTGTCGCCCGGCTATCGCCCGGGTGTCCCCTTTCGCATATTTTTCGACGTATTTGCATCCGTTTAGCTCCGTTTCCATTTCCAATTCACCTACACATAAAATAAACCTCATTAGGCACATACGACGTGTATTTTTATCATTAAAACACATAAAATGCAAGGTATATAATGCTTAAAATCCTGAATTCTAGCCACGCATCATTGGACTCGTGAGAGTACGAGGGTTCTGAAAATGTGAAATTTATCCGATTCTGAGATGCTGGCCTGAGGGGCATTTTGGTCATTTCGCCTAATTTCGCGCCGTAACCTTGAATTTAATAGTAGAATCAATTACGTGAGATATTATTTACGATATGAAATTTATTTGAATAGATTCGGGCTATTTTGAGTCGGATACTCGTGGCAAACGTGTGATTTCAAGATGATTTTTTAGCCAATTCGAGGTAAGTGGCTTGTCTAACTTTGTGTGGGGGACCTTTTCCCCTTAGGATGTGATGTTTGGTAATTGAGTGCTTTGTACGTGAGGTGACGAGCGCGTACTTGTGCTAATTTTTGTAAATCTGGTTTTACTTTAAATATTTAGACTGAGTTCCTTTTTTACCTGTTATACTCTACTTGCAATCATAGTCTATGTTAGCTTAGAAGGGCATGCCTAGCTGCCCCAAATTACCTGTTTGCTTAGATTGCTTTAAATTGTACTACGTGAAGTATGTTGGGCCAGAGTTACTTGTTGCATTGTATTTTGCACTTTAAATATGAATGTCTTCTTGTTGTGGCTGCATTTTTACTTTGGGACTACGGGACGGTATCCCGGGAGATCCCCCTGCACATTTACTTTGGGACTATGAGACGGTAACTCGGGAGATCCCCCTGCATATTTACTTTGGGACTATGGGATAGTATCCCCGGAGATCCCCCTGAATATTTACTTTGGGACTACGGAACGGTATCCCGAGAGATCCCCCTGCATATTTACTTTGGGACTATGCGACAGTATCCCCGGAGATCCCCCTGAATATTTACTTTGGGACTACGGAACGGTATCCCGAGAGATCCCCCTGCATATTTACTTTGGGACTATGGGACAGTATCCCCGGAGATCCCCCTGAATATTTACTTTGGGACTACGGAACGGTATCCCGAGAGATCCCCCTGCATATTTACTTTGGGACTATGGGACAGTATCCCCGGAGATCCCCCTGAATATTTACTTTGGGACTACGGAACGGTATCCCGAGAGATCCCCCTACATATTTACTTTGGGACTACGGGACGGTATCACGGGAGATCCCCCTGCACAATGATATTAGGACTACGGGACGGTATCCCGGAAGATCCTTTGAATATACATGATGGACTACGGGACAGTATCCCGGAATATCATTTGAATATACATGATGGACTATGGGACGGTATCCCGGGAGATCCTTTGGATATACATATGATGGAATACGGGACGGTATCCCGGGAGATCCACTAGACATTTGAGAAAAGGACTACAGGACGGTACCCTGGGAGATCCTCGTTGTTACTGTTGTCATTATGCTGTACATATTCTGTGTTTACTCTATTCTTGTGCTTCGTTATTGCCTTGTTTGACCTATCTTATTTCACTGTTGTATTCATTATTACCGCCTGTTTTCATACTGTAAATTCTTATTATATTGTTTGATCTCATTAGGGCCCTGACCTTGCTCGTCACTACCCGACCGAGGTTAGGCTTGGCACATACTGAGTACCACTGTGGCGTACTCATGCCCTTTCCTGCGCATGTTTTTAATGTGCAGATCCAGGTACCTCCACTCAGGCGCACTATCCCCAAGGTTAAGAGATACAACAGAGACTTCGAGGTATATTTTCCGCGTCCGCAGACCAGGAGTCTCTATCTTATTCCATCTTTTGTGAAAAGGTTATCCCTCCTTTCAGTTGTATAGTTATTTTGGAGTTAGAGTAGTGTATTATATTCTGTTAGCCTGTGGTTCCCGTGAGTTTTCGGATTTTGGGGTGATGTTGTAGACTTCCGTATTATTTTGGGTTGTATATGCCAAGTGGCTTTTATATACAGTTTTCCTTTTTGATTGTTTAGCTTTCTTTTCCTTACTTATTTCCGCAATTATGTTTTTATTCCGCATTGTTAGGCTTACCTAGTCAGAGGGACTAGGTGCTGTCACGACATGTTCACGGAGGGCGAAGTGGGGTCGTGACAGGAGTTGCCCCAGTTAATATGCAGACTGTAATGCGGTATCCCAGTAAGGCGAATGACAACTTCTCATGCCATTGTTTGTGCTTCTCTATCATCTTTCTCAATATCTTCTTGATATTCCTGTTGGCAGCCTCAACGGCTCCATTCTTATGAGGTCTGTATGCTATGGAATTCTTGTGTTTGACCTTGAAGGATTCACACTTGGCTCTCATCAGGTCACTGTTGAGGTTGGAACCATTGTCGGTAACAATTGACTCTGGAACTCCGTATCAACAAATTATGCGGTTGCGGGCAAAGTCGGCCACGACTTTCTTAGTAATTGCTTTGTAAGAGACTTCTTCGACCCATTTGGTAAAGTAATCAATGGCAACCAGAATAAACTTGTGTCCATTGGAGGCGGCACGCTCGATTGGTCCAATAACATCCATGCCCCAGGTCGCGAACGGCCATGGTGAACTTGTTGCATTAAGCTCACTCGGAGGTACCTTTATCATATCACCATGTATCTGACAATGGTGGAACTTCCGGACATACTGGATGCAATCCGTTTCCATGGTCATCCAGAAATAACCGACCCGAAGTATCTTCTTTGCTAGAACGAACCCGTTCATATGAGGATCGCATGTACCAGCATGTATCTCTTCCAATAGTTTTGTTGCTTCTTTTTCTTCGACACACCATAGTAAAACCCAAATCAGGAGTCCTCCTATACAGGATTCCTCCGCTATGAAAGAAATTGTTTGACAACCTTCGAAGTGTGCCTTTCTGAGTAGCGTGTGCAAGTTCTGGATATTCTCCCCTTGCCAAGTACTCCTTGATATCATGAAACCAAGGCTTTCTGTCTGCTTCTTCTTCAACATGGGCGCAGTAGGCCGGCTGATTGTGGATCCTCACTGGGATGGGATCGATGAAAGTCTTGTCTGGATGCTGGATCATAGATGATAAGGTAGACAATGCATCGGCGAACTCATTCTAGATTCTGGGGACGTGCCGAAATTCTATCTTTGTGAACCTCTTTCTCAACTCCTGTACACAATGTAGATATGGAAGTATTTTGGAATTCTCGGTTGCCCATTCTCCTTGTACTTGGTGTATCAATAGGTCTGAATCACCAGTCACTAATAACTCCTGAATGTTCATGTCGATGGCCAAGTTGAGCCCCAAGATGCAGTCCTCATATTCAACCATGTTGTTGGTGCAAGGGAACCTGAGTTTGGCGAATATTGGATAGTGCTGACCGGTTTATGATATTAAGACTTCCCCAATACAGACGCCTTTGAAGTTTGCGGCCCCATCAAAGAACATCCTCCAACCATCGTAGGATTCTGCAATGTCCTCTCCTACGAATGAGACTTCTTCATCGGGAAAATACGTTTTTAATGGTTTGTATTTCCCTTAACCACCTTCTGAGTCACGTAAATAATGTCGAACTCACTTAACAAGATTTTCCATTTGATCAGTTTTCCAGTGGGCATGGGCTCCTAAAAGATGTATTTCAACGGATCCATCCTTGAAAGAGGTACGTCGTATATCCACAGAAATAGTGCCTCGACTTTTGTGCGACCCAAGTCAGAGCACAGCAAGTGCATTCCAATAAAGAGTATCGGGCTTCATATGGAGTGAATTTCTTGCTAAGATAGTAAATGGCCTAATCTTTCCTTCCTGTTTCATCATGTTGCCCAAGAACGCAACTGAAAGCTCCATCTAACACATCAAGGTAAAGTAACAGATGTCTACCTGGCTCAGGTGGTACCAGGACTGGTGGTGTTAAGAGGTACTCCTTGATTCTATCGAAGGCCTTTTGACAATCCTCGGTCCATTTGGTTACATCATCCTTTTTCAGTATTTTGAAAATTGGTTCACAAATGACGGTAGACTAGGCTATGAACCGGCTGATGTAATTGAGCCTCCCCAGGAAACTCATAACATCCTTCTTGTTCGTTGGCGGCGGCAATTCTTGGATGGCTTTGACCTTTGATGGATCCATTTCTATTCATTGGTGACTGACAATGAACCCTACTAACTTGCCAGTAGGAACCCCGAATGCACACTTCGCAGGGTTGAGTTTCAAATTGTACTTCCTTAACCTGTTGAAGAACTTCCTCAGATCTTCCATATAGTCAATGGCTTTCCTTGATTTGATGATGACGTCGTCCACATATACCTCGATCTCCTTGTGAATCATATCGTGGAATATAGTATCATGGCCCTCATGTAGGTGGCCCCTACATTCTTCAGACCGAATGGCATCATCTTGTAACAATACACTCCCCATGGCGTTAGGAATGACGTTTTCTCAAAATCTTCCTCGTCCATCCAAATATGGTGGTAGCCAGCGAAACAATCTACAAAGGACTACAACTCATGCTTGGTGCAGTTGTCAATGAGGATGTGTATGTTTGGCAAAGGGAAGTCATCCTTCGGACTGGCCCGGTTGAGATCCCGGTAGTCGACATAGACTCTAACTTTCCCATCTTTCTTTGGCACATGCACGATGTTGGCTAACCATGTCGGGTATTCAACCACCCGAAGAACCCTAGCGTTGATCTGCTTGGTGACCTCTTCTTTGATTTTCAAGCTCATGTCTGGTTTGAATTTCCTGAGCTTTTGCTTCACTGGTGGGCATGTCAGATCGGTTAGCAACTTGTGGGCCACAATAGATGTACTGAGGCCAGTCATGTCATCATACGACCAGGCGAATATGACCTCATATTCTCTTAAAAACTCTGTGTATTCCTCCTTTTCTAATGGCGACAGATGAACGCTGATGTGTGTTTCTTTGACGTTCCCTGCATTTCCTAGGTTGACAACCTCAGTCTAGCCCAAGTTAGACTTAGGTCTATTCTCAAAGTTCTCGATCTCTTTCACAATATCCTCAGGTATATCATCCTCGTCTGAATTGGAATCCGTTTGTTGTGTTGCCTCATTGCATGTCACATTCATCGGTTCATCAAGATAAGTAATAGTGATGTTGTGTAAATAAAGTAATGAGGAGGAAAATAGTAGCAAGTAAATGTGCGATTTATAGAGAAAATGCAAATGCTTTGATAAATTGAATAATCATTTGAACATAGGAGCTCTTTCTTGCAGAAATTAGAAATGCGAAAAAAAGGAATTTTTTTTCTTTTAAATAAATAAGCTATAAATAAATGCTTGTTTTGTTAGCCGTGCTACCCCGACGCTCGGCGGGCTTTGGTCGTTCTGACAAACCAATTCTTGAGATATGATCCTTTGCTCACGACCTGTATGGAAGGGCCTTCCTCCCCCCCCCCTTTCAAGAATGAAACAACAGTCCATGTCCTCATCGTTCAAAAATAAATCCCTCATTGGCGCTAACACTTCCTCTTCGTCCGTACCGTAGATAACATCAGCATGCTGGAGAGTTTGTTCTAAGTGAGGTATTGGCTGCTCCAATGAGTAGTAAGGATTGCGCCATGGTGGCGACCAGTCCTTGAATTCCTTCCAAATGTACTCATACCCTAGCCTGAAAGAGGTACCGTCCTTCTTGAGTGTTATTGACCTCGTTATTCACTGGAGATTTCTACCGAGCCCTTTGCCTGGCTCGTATCCTTTCTAGTTCAAGATGCTCTCGATCTTACTGTCAAACCATTTATCATTATCAATGGCATTAACTCGTTCAATATTATGGTATATTTCTCCACCCAGCTTCCTTCTCCCCTCAGTGACCAAAAAATTCTGGCGACCGTAGATATGGTTGCTACCGTCGCCATGAATGACTACCTCTTGATGATTCCATTCAAACTTCAACGCTTGATGTAGGGTTGATGGCACGGCCCCAGCTGCGCGTATCCAAGGTCTCCCTAACAGCAAGAGCTAGGACGCGAGCACGTCTATCACCTGGAAGTCTACATCGAACCAGGTTGGTCCCATCTGTAAGAACAAGGTGATTTCTCCCATAGTGGACCTCTACGAACCATCGAAGGCCTTTACATTGATCTCTCCTTCTTTTATATCATGCAGACTTTTGCCCAATTTCTTGAGTGTGATCAACGGACAAATGTTGAGGCTAGATCCCCCATCGATTAAGATCCTTGTAATGAAGTGATCCTCGCATTGCACAGTGATATGCAGTGCTCTATTATGCCCTAACCCCTCGGGCGGCAACTCGTCTTCATGGAAAGTAATCTTGTGGCTTTCCAAAACCTAGCCCACCATGTTTGCTATCTCTCCGCTAGTGATATTGTCTGGTACGTATGCCTCACTCAGCACTCTCAGCAAGGCGCTTCTGTGCATCTCAGAATTCTGTAATAGAGAGAGGATAGATATATGAGCTGGTGTCTTGTTCAATTGGTCGAGGATTGAGTACTCTTTGGCTTGGATCTTTCTCCAATGATTGTCTGAACCTGTCTCAATGGTGGGAGGACGGTTGTCGGCCTGCTTGCTAGATTCAGCCAAATGTTCAGGGGTGTAAACTCTGCCAATTCTGGTCATACCCTGTGCAGTAATGGCTTCCTCAGACTTGCTTTTACCCTTTCTCCTTGCTTCAGCTGTGTAGTCCTATGGGATGGCGTTTGAGTAAAAGGGTGACATTTTTGACATTTCCACTGGAATAGGTGTGGTCATCCTCATTCCCGCTGGAGTATATGTTATAGGTGGCCGGACTGCTACTTCGAATGGCCGTACAAACTCAACTTTGATCGGCATTGGGGCTTTTTCGTTTACGGGCGGTCTTGATTCAAACTCGAGTGGAATGGACATGTTTACCTCAGCATCCCCGGATGGCTGCATCTGAACCACAATTGGGTTGAGAGTAATTCCAGGCTTCTTCGGATCACCCTCTGCAATAAGCCCAATTGATCCCTCAGGATCCCAATCATATGGACATCACTTTTGTGGTTTGGCAGCGGATTATTTCGAACATTAGGAGCAGGGTCCTTGGCTACAATAATCTTGTTGTCTGTGAGGGTTTGTATCTTGTCTTTTAAGGAACATCATTCCTCGATGGTGTGCCCCTTCATGCCAGAGTGGTAAGCATATGATTTGCTTGGGTTGATCCACTAAGAAGGGTTCTCAGGGGTGGCAGCAGGAATGGGTATGACGTAATCGGCGACTTTGAGTCTTTCATATAGTTGATCAATGGGCTCGGCTATGGCAGTATACTATTTTGGAGGGCGACGATCGAAGTTAGGGCGAGGTCTTGGGAAGTTTTGGCTAGTAGGTGGTGATTGGTAGTGAGAAGGTTGGGAATTGTAGGCGTTGTAAACGGGAGCTGGTTAGGTTTATCTGGGAGAGGTAGGTTGATATGTGCGTGGTGGAGCTTGATATGTGGGTGAGGGAGCTTGATATGTGGGTGAGGGTGCTTGGTAACTTGGAGCTGGTTGGTATGTGAATGAGGGTTTTGGATATACTTGGTATTTGGGCGGGGATTTGGCTTGTTGTGCAACCATCACGGCTCCCACATCCTTCTTTCTGGACACACCACCAGACTGTAGAGCTTTATTAGTAGCCTGTTAAGCTTCAAAGTTGGTAGCCATACCATTTTTGATGCCTTCTTCGATTCGCTCTCCCAATTTGATGATGTCAGAGAACTTGTGACCTTCGACCATCATCAGTCGTTCGTAATATTGAGGTTCCTGAGCTCGTACAAAGAACTTCTTCATTTGTTCCTCTTCTAAGGCTGGCCTAACCTTGGCAGCTTCTGACCTCCAACGAGTAGCATACTCGTGAAAGGTCTCCGTTGGCTTCTTCTTCAAATTCTGGATGTAGAATACATCTGGAGCATTCTCCGTGTTGAACCTGAATTGATCCATGAAGTCTGTTGTCATGGTTATCCAATTAGCCCATTTCTTTGGATCCTGACCGATGTACCAGGACAATGCATCTCCTTTCAAACTCCTCATGAAGAGTTTCATGTGGATTCTTTCATTTTTTCCACGCCAACCAATTTGTCGCAGTAAGTTCTCAAGTGGACTCTTGGATCACCAGTACCATCGAACATCTCGAACTTAGGAGGTTTTTACCCCTCGGGCAGTTCGACATCAGGCTGTATGTAAAGATTTTCATAGTTCAGCCCCTTAATTCCTCTTACTCCTTCGACGCCCTGAACTCGATTGGTCAACTTCTTGTGTTCCTCGGACAAATTCCAGATGAGCCTATCCTTCTCGTCAGACTCAGGGGTATGTGGTGTGGAATGAGCCACGGTTTCCACATAAATGGGATTATTGTAAGCCTGGAAGTGGTCTTTTGTCTGTTCCTGGAGAGGTGGAGTGTTATGGTGACAGGCATTGCATTGTGCTGGCGGGACTGGGTCTTTGGGGTGGTTCAGTTATTTAGGGGTGTTTTGTGGTAAAGTGGGGTTTGGAGCATTTGGTAAGTGGGCATCCGGAACATTGAGGGAAAGTGATAGGTGAGCCAAATTCTTGACTTGGTCAAGTTCCTCTTGGAACTACAACAGCTTCTTCTCCAGTGGAGACATACCCTCTTGCAGGACCTGAATACCCCGACCATCAACCTGTTCATCCCTGTTGTCTCTTCTGATGCCATTTTCCTCTGACATCTTAGTTTTACCCTTGCTTTTTTCCTTTGGGAGGACTAGAAGGAGGAGTAGGAGGAGGGCCATTTGATCTTGTGCGGTAGGAGGATGATGCCAGAATGCACGAACCAACCTTTGGGGAGGGGAATAATAAATAAAGAAAACAAAAAAAACAAAAAATTAATGAAGTTAGTGAGGATCGTAAAGGAAATATTGCAGTATTTAAACACATAAGGCGAAAATGTATAGCGCGTACTAAGTTGGGGACCTCTTTGTGCCCGAGGTAGGCCTAGAGACAAATTGATTTGGAGAATTTAAGATGCTAAATGCCTCATTTTATTAATAATAAAATAGATAAATCCAACACAACTCTAAGAATGCGAAAAATATAAAATGTCACTAATGGCCAGGGGCCTTATTACATCAGAAGGCAAAGTAAAGACAATCCTAACTACTTGGTCCCAGAAGGACCTTCCCCAGACCCGGCATCTCTGCTCCCCTTGATCAGCGTCCCCATATCGTGAAGCCCCAACAACAAGTAATTCCTGGCTAGAATTCCTCCTTCACCTCCCTCGGTCTTCTGCAAGGTCTCGATCCTCCTAATGAACTTCTCCTCTAAGTAGACTATGCCTCGCTCCAAGTGTTCTAGCCTCTGGGTGGAGGTGATGGCCATGTCTTTCCATTCCTCTATCAGCTTCTTGTTAGCCTCTTGTATTTTGTGATGATCTTCTTCACAATCACAGAGCCTCTTGCACAACTGGTTGAGTCTAGTCGTTGCCTCGGCCCTCTCATCTATGACAGTATGGCCTTGAGCAAACCCTGGTTTTATACTTCCACCCCAGTTATCTTCCAACCATCCCAGATAATAAGGAGAGTAACCAGCATGATACCTGTCGGGTTCAATAATGTCATTTTCTAACCGGATCTTGCAGTGCCACAAATGTTGAGCTTGGAACTTATGAGGGGTGCCGTCGTTTTGGAAATCTTCCCCGAGATGACTCATCTTCTCGACCCTTGGTACCACTTGCTTCCTTCCTGCCTGCCTCATGACTCGGATCGGGACGTAAGGATACTTCCCTCTTAGACCAATCAATAACAGAAATGGGGTGTCTTGAGTTTGGATGATGAACTCGTCGGTTGGGTACCACTCAAACATCCACTGAATCTGATCCTCGGTCAAGTTCCCTAGAAACTCGGTCCATCCATTGGCGTTTTCTGGCTGAGCAAACATGTCAGGGATGTAGTTCTTACGCGTTGGATGATGGAAAGCAATATGATCATTCCAAACTCTCCTATAGATGTCCTGACGGTAGTCGCCCTTTTGCAAATGCTCAGTGAGCCATAGTTGGAGTAACAGATTACAACCCTCGAAATGTTTTGCCCCTCGTTGACGCTTTTCCAAGGCTCGGTACATATCAAAAATGATCATTGGCACGATACTGAAGTCTTGCTTGTCAACAACCTCCATCAGAGTCTTGGTAACCATAGCCAACCTGGTGTGGATTCTTTATTTCGTTGTTGGGAACACCATCAGACCCAAGAAGCATACTATAAAGACGAATACCTGGCGGTGAATGTGCCCCAGTGAAGTAAGGGCGAACTCTTCCTGATAAGTGCGGTAAGACTGGCTACGACCATACCTCTCGTACAGATAGTCAAAGGGGATGTACGAGTCTTCCAAGCAGACCAATTATGCATTTTTCTTTAGCCCCATCATCTTGAGAAAACCTCGGCCTTTACGATTTTCAGGCATCAATAACCCTGGAGACTCCCAAGCTAAACCGGCCAACCCACCTATTTCCTCTAGCAATGGTGTCATCTCATTGTTTCCAAAGCGAAAGACTGACCGATCATAGTCCCAGAACATGGTAGCAGCTTCTATCATCATGTTGTTAGGCTGAATGTCCAGAAGAAAAGGCAGGTTGCCCAAGTTTTTTCTGACGACTGTTTTGTCACTGGAGTGAAGATCCTCCCACTAGTTTAGTAATTGTGGGTGGATATTAGTGACCATGCCAAATCTGGGGACCTCGTGCCTCATCTCTGCAAAACAATTAAGTTAAGCCCTTACCCCTACCAGACTCGGCTATTTAACATCAATAATTAGCATGAGCATTTAATTCTCCAAATAAATGCAGAGAATGTGAAGGCAATTGTTTGGGTTCCAGGGAAACCCAATGGACTTTGGACAAGGCTATCTTAAAGGCTGTTGTGCGGAAATCACGTTAGCCTGGCTAGGTTTGACCATTATGCATGCAACATACAATAGAGTAAGGTTTGTATGGGGTTTTAGACCGGTACCCTTGAGCAAAGGCACGGAACTGTCGACTGCACTGCTGATCGACTAGTTTTACCACAAATACGCCTTTCCGAATTTAGGGATAGTAATATTGGAATAGCGCAAACCACTCATTGTAAGCATTGCTAAAGGATTTTGTTTGGCACGAGTGGAATATGAATGCGGAGCATGATATGCAATAAATAACATTTAAACAAGTAGGCATGTATTTTCACATTGGAAAGCGGTAAAGAAAGGAAATACGACAATTATAATTGAAAGCATTTAAAAAGAAAACATGAAGAGACGTCAGTTATGTTCAGGCGAAATAAATACTTGCGAGATTAAACAGTTAAAAGCATATAACGGGAATAGGAAATGGCATAAACATTTAAACAGAAATTGAAAGGTCCAAATTCACAAGACAACCTGTAATGGTGTAAGCCTAGGGAATATCCCCAGCAGATTCGCCATGCTGTCGTGCCCCCCTTTTTCCTTGCACGGGTCAGGTGCGGAGAGATCGGGTAAGTGACATTTTGGACAACTCCTTAAAGGAAGAGGTTTAAGGGAGAGTCTCCACCTAACGATTTTGTGGTGCGTTAGGGCACCTAGAGTAGATAACTCATGAACTAGTTTGCATTACCAGAGATTGGGTAAGGACTTGAAATTATCCTAAGGGGAAAGTGTTAGGCACCCCTCAAGATCCACAACTGTGGGTCCCAGCCAAGAAGTTTTGTAAATTTGGACGGTAAACAAATAGCAAGTAAGGTTCATATAAGAGGGGATTTCAAACAAGTACAAAAATCTTTAAATGTTTTGGAAAAACATTAGAGTAAAACATTTGAAAAAGGATTGTCCTAGGCTTAAAATAATACGGATCACATCAATGCAATACCCGGTAATCACTCCTCGAAGAGGGGCTACACGTGGTATTAGCGCATCGATCATCATATCCGTATTCTACCTTTCCCACCCCGTAAAGGCTATTTAAAAAAGCGCGTGTTGGTCATGAAAGCTTATTGTGTTCTATTACCCATCCCATTATATAAGTTCCGGAGGGTGTTTGGGACTACTAAATCCTACAAGGTGAGTACTAGGTTGAACCCCTAGGTTTAAAGGATAAAATTCTAAGCGACATATAAAAAAATTAGGACTACAAAATATGGGGACACATGAGGGAAGATAAAAGGCTCACAGATTCCTCCACAAGTAAACACATAAATAGCACGTCTCAAACACAACCAAGGTCTCAAAAGGCAGGATTTAAAACAAGAGTTTAAGTCAGAAAACCATAGGTTTTAGAAGTTTAATAAAGGAAAATGATTTTGAAAACTCAGTAATAAAACAGGAAATTCACTTAAAACAGAGTAGTTTTCAGGAAAGAGTGATGGATTCTGGAGATCCAGTATATCAAAGGTAGGAGCAGGAATTTAAAATGCACAGCAGCTTAGATACTTTCCTCAATAAAACAAGTGAATAATTCCAGAAAAAAGCCAGTAATTGGAAGTGAGGCAGGACCCTTTAAATAAAACAGAGTGATTTCGAAAAGGAATGACTGACATTGAAGTCCAGTAGTTCCAAATAAAGCAAGAATCAGTAGTTTATAGGAGTTTTAGTAAAAGGAGAGTGAGCGCACAATTTCAAGAACCAGTAATTTAAAAATAGAGTAAGGGTTTAGGAAAAACAGAATGATTTGCATGAACTCAGGAAAGGAGAATCGTTTTGAAAATCCATCAGTTGCAGGAGTAAAAGTAGTGACAAACATTCAAAAGAGACTAATTAATTTTAAAAGACCATTTTTACTACAGGCAAGACATAAAGCAGTCAATTTTAGTTTCAATGAGTATTAGGCCTAAGGTTTGTCTAGGCGTTCGTAATACTGATTGTTTGTTTAAAGGCGAACATGCTGATTTAGTCCTGATTTTAAGGATATGCGAGATAATACATTTGCAGAGAAACAATTTAAACCGGTTTTGGTGAGGCTTATTAAGATTAAACATATTGATTAGGTGTTCAACTGATGTAACTCGAAACAAATATGAAAATCCTAAATAACAAGATATCTAATGCACACATGAATAAGTAAAATCCTATAGGCATGTTTTCTACATGTCATGGCAGTTTTATTACTTTGTTGTAGTTATTAATGGGGATCCATGTTTATGAAATGATATGAATGGGCATGCTGGAATGAAGAACCTAAACATGGTTTCTGATGCATGTCCTAAACAGGATATCTATTGCTCACATAAGTAAGTAAAATCCTATAGACATGTTTTCTACCTATACTAAACTAAACATGCATAGTCCCCTCCCATATCCACTATCCAGCCCCAAGTATTTATTTACAGATTATTACAAACAAGAGATAATAAATTACGTTACTGAAAGGAAAATAAGGAGCTACTTCTATAGGGAGCCTACGATCAGGACCGTATCAACCTCAATCCCTTCGAGTTTCACAGCCTTACATGGTCTGGGTGCGGCAAAGCTCCCTAGCGCCCTCGTAGGGTCCCTGGCCAATACCAGCACCCAAATATAATTACCAAAGTTGAACAAGTGCAGTGTGAAATTACCAGCCTCAGTGCATCAATGTTCAGAGGGAACTCATGGATTCCCTAAGCAAGGCTTACACTGAGGGGGTGGAACCTAGATCTCTGGGAGTAATGTGAAGTGCCAGAAGTGAAATTGAAAAGAAAAGAAAGAGTTTTGAAAGAGATTTATTTGAAACATTTCATAAACCAGAGAGTTTGTTTGACAAAAAACTTTTTGGAAAAGAGAGAGATAAGTAACAGTCTAGAATAACCTTAAAAATGCACACACAAAATCACACAGGTTCAACTACTACAAGCAAGGAGCAGTGGGAGTGGGGACATGTAAAACATATAACTATAAACAGCCCAGTATGGGTATTCGAATGGTTTAGACATGTTCATAGATTGTTTTCCCTGACATAGACACTAACCAGACATAAAGAGTCACATAGAGAGGGTCAAGGGATTGGGGGTACAACACAATCATGAAAACAGCCAATAGATATGCACAAAACACACAGGACAAGAGAGATAATAGCATGCTGAGGATGTATTCTAGTTGCAAGTTTCACAGAAGAACCATAAGTAAAAACAGACTAAGAACAAAAAGAACTGAAACAAGTAGAGAATCATGTTGTTGATGAAGCTTAATATTTAAAATAAGGCATACCAGTGAAGAGGAAAACAAGCAGAGTGAGAGAGAGACAAGAGCACAATGGTTAGCCTTGGCTTATAGCCGGCTAACAGTAACCAAGAGCAAGGAAGAGTAGTAGAGCAGAGAACTTTTGTAAGAAAGAGAGAGTTCTAACACAAGTCAGTGTGTGTAAGAGAAAGCTTAGAACAGTGTATTGTTCGTGTCTTGTTCAATGAAAGAGCAGAAGTATATATAGTTGAAAAGCAAGTAGTAGAACAAGGAAGAAATCACAGCAGCATAATTAATTAAGGAGCTCGGAATCAATTAATCAGGAAATTAAGGCAGGTACTCCCTTAGGTTAAGGGAATTAATTCAAACGGTAAGAATCAATAATATATAAGGCAAGAAGAATCAGTACATGCTCAATAAGGAAGGAATCAATTTAGTTCAGTTATTATAAAAACTAAGAATCAGTAAAGTAAAAACCAGAAGTCTTCCTTTAATTAAGGGTGTCATTTCAAACGACAGAGATGAGGCATCAAAATGAGGAAAGAATTCGCATGGCAGGAGTACCACAATCAAGGAGACAATTTGAACATGGAAAGCACAGAGTAAGTAATTGGGACTAGGTTCAGAAGTTTTAATTAAGGAAACAATGTCAAGAATCAGTAAAGAGTTATAAGGAAAATACCCAAAATCATAGTTTTTAAGGCAAGTATCACAGTTTTAAGGAGAATACGTAAAATCATCATAGATTATCATGTAAACAATCAATAGGGCGAATAGTCAAGCTTATTAAATGATAAATAACCCATATTAGACAAGATCAGAGAAACCCTAAGCAAACATTTAGAGAACAGTAGAAGAGTGAAAACCCCAACAACAAGTTAAAGCGAGAATCACAAAGAGTTTATGGATAGTTTCATAAGAACGAACACACATAAACATGTAATAGAAGACAACCTAGAAAATTAGGGCTTTTTAGCATAATAACTCTGACAACAAGAAAAGCATAAGAGAATCGTTCAAACACAATAGAGATTGCTAAAAAAAATCAGGAGAAGAATCGTTTTGAAAACAGGTTTAAGAAACCCTAAATTTCGAAATCGTTAAAAGATGGAATTTTTCAGAGAAAAACGTAGGGAAGCTTCATAAGACTGTAGATATAGAGTAGATCTTAAACGAAAAAATTGAAATACAAAGGGATAGGGTTTCGTGGAACCCAAAGATGAGGAAAAACCTCAGAGATGGCACCGGCTTAGGCCGGAATGGTTGTGAATCGTTACTCAGACGGCAGGGTAGGCCGAAAAAGTGGCATGGGACCAGGGGAAGGCAAGAGAACTGTTCCGAGCTCGCCTGAGGACCCCAAGGTTTCACTGGACCAGTGAGAAATAAGCATATGACCCAATGAGGGTGAAGGACCATGGCTTCCGGTGAGAAACTAGCCGGAGAAAGCAGACGAGTTCCATCGGAGATGGAGAAGTCCAAGAGACTTTTAGAGAGAACCAGAGGATACAGAGAGAGAGATAGAGAGAGAATGGTCGTGAAGGAATGAAAGACGAGAGGGGGGTTTGATTAGAATTATTTTGGGAAATTAAATTCTGGGCTGTTGATCTATTTTGATCAACAGCTCAGATAATTTGAGGGGTTGGGCCGGGTAGAGTTTAGGATTGGGCTGGATATTTAATTAGGGGGGTTGGGATTCAATTTAGGCTAGTTTTTAAATAAAAGGTGGATAAATATTAAATACCCATAAAAATATATAAATAATTTGTAAAACATAGCTAATAATTGTATAAAAATGAAATTAAGTTAAAACAGGTAAAATCACAGTAATTAGCTAAAAATGCATAAATTTCGAAACGAAATAGTGCAAAAATATTCAATTGGGCCATAATTGTAAAATTATTGTAATTGAAATTAAATGAGACCCAATTGGTTAATTTGTGAAATAATTGAATCCTGAAGGACAAAAATGATTAAAAATAGCATACTGAGTCGGGAAACACTTTGACATTATTTATGAATAATTATGAATAATTATTAAAATATAAAATATTAAATAAAGCCCTCCGGGCATAGATTCTCTAATAAACAATATTGCACTTCTTTATACTCTGTCCAAATCTTCAATCAATCAAGTGACTACATGTCACACTTTATACAATCTTTTCGCGGTCACGCTTCCACAACCTTTCACACAAGGTAACAAGTCTGCATATCCAGCTCTGGCCATACTACGCTGTAAGAAAAATCAAGAACCCATAACCAAGGTAAAGAGCCTCTTTCACCGAATATCCATCTCAGGTGACACTGAAGGTAACACCAGCTTACTCTGAACTTTCAAATCACTTTTTCTTGATCTTTCAATCTAATGACATCCTTATTAACACCGAACTGCAACCTCGATTCTTACTCCCAGTTACATACTGCTTACCGCACCTAACATGCCAATACGAGGTAGCGCAAGAATTCCATCATAACTTCTGACCACCAATAGGGTGAACACTTCATCATATAGAAACCTTTTATTTAACTCAATTCAAGAGTGCCATCTCAACACACGAGTGAATTCCCACAATCACCCAACATGCAAATCCTTAAGTGGCAGTCTATACCACTATAATCCTTCCGGGATCCGCCTATGCCTGACAGGCCATAGAATTGAAATGCTATCACATGAAGTCCGTTACGACGAACGACAAGCCCCGCACACACCGGCACAAACCACATGCATAACTTAATCACATCAAAGTAACCGATCACTGCCGCAAATGTTCCATTTCAACCATGGCTAATCAATCTATTTACTTTTAATCATCTTCAATTGCCTCAGGATTAATAGCAACTTCCTTCAACTCAGAGCAAACTCAACCCTCACTCATCCCGAGTGACCTTGATTCACGAGACTATGCTGCCTAAATCCTGCAACTAGTCTCATACCCTCTGATAATCTTTCTACAATCCGGAGTCTATTTCTCTCACTCTTCCAATACTATCCCGCATGCTGAAACATATCATAGAACATTCCAACCATCCTCGTTTTTCTCAGAAATTACTCTACAAAAGCTTGATTCTCGATCATTCTGCTGCCTGAAACTCTTAAACGCCGCATTCTTGACTTTTGAACTCACTAGGACCGCTATTGAGAATCACCCACTCTGACTGGACCTGAATACAATCAACTCCAAGGCTTTTCTAGCACTTGAACACCCCTTTCAAGGAATCACGCGACCGAGTCACTATCCTAACAACTCACCTACGCCTTAAGCAAAATTTTGAATCTTCCAAAGCCTAATCATGGCCCGACAGGGCCAAATTTTGCACACATTCATCAATTCCATGCAAAATCACCATTTTACTCCTTTCCCTTAGCCGTAATAACTTGCCAACACGCCGATAATCCGCAACACTATGATAACAAAATCCTGCGACCCAACTGAAGATGGTGGGACTTCCCCACTTAGCCCGAAGCTACTCCTTGCACCACTCTAGACTCTGCCGAGATCCTTTCTCCTTTCATAACACGATCTTGCTCAACCAATCCGTCCAATTCTTCCAAATTCTCTTGCTAGCACTCCTTAAGTACTCAAATTTTCTAGCATCATTCACACATTCCGCCTCCTACCGAATAGCCACTAGAACCCCTCACCGAGACCTGCCAACCCCGGGATTGCTAACCTATTCACAGAAGATAACCCACCTGTGGAAATCACCCGCGGACACCTTCCAATGACGCTGAAATGCACGCTCTTTGTGACTTCAATACCCAATCCTACGCCCTGCTTCTTTTACCAACTTTACTAGTCCGTCCGCCCCTCATGGACATCCATTAAATGCGCAACAATATCTCCAAATTCCAAGCTATGCTTTCGCTTCCCCACTTTGCGACTGCTTGACTTCCGCTTCTTACACCTGGCCTCCTAGAAATGGAACCACCACCTAGCCTCAATCCAGGATCGTTCTCTGTAGCTCTTAAACCAGCAGATCGCCACGACTTCAAGCTTTCCGGAGATCATCTTTCCCTAGTTACCTTAATTATCAACACTTATTCGGTACCGAACCACCGCACCTCACGGTCTCTGCCAACAACATTCTTCAATACTTTTTCTCAATACTCTGAGCCCACGCAACTAAAGAAACCATAGCACCGCCAAACTTAACACATTCCATTCGATCAATGACGACGACTACACGTCACATGTGCATATCCCATCTCACTTGAAACACCAAGTCTTACTACTTTATCAACCCCAACCAGACCATTCAGAATCAAAATGCATTTCCCCTGCCGGAACAAAAACATCGAAATCTTGAAATAAAACTCTGAGAAGACCTCCCTTCAAACCATTCATCACCCCCAAGATACGGGCAAGCATTCTATCGTCATATCGACATCACACGATAACCAATCGCAAGCATCATCATTACCTGAGCATAGCCTTAAGGCTCCCAGAAACACAGCTATTGAGCTGAAACAACATATTATTCTCTTGCAGGGCTATAACAACAGCCCCAACCAATTATACATGGAAACACTCGAATTACATCTGTAGCACCATTTCAATTCCTCAAATTCCTGATTCATAGCAAGCACTCGCGACGCGTAAGATTGAGTAGGAATAAACATAGGCATAATCCTCAACGGAATAAAATCTCACGATGAGGAATCAAGAAGGGAAGTACTCCTAACAGTCCTGTAGCCTCTCGAAGATAAGTACAAACGTCTCCCTACCAATCCGCAAGACTCTACTAGACTTGCTCATGACTCGTGAAACCTACGGGAACCTAGCGCTCTGATATCATATTGTCACGACCCAAAATCCCTAAGGTCGTGATTACGCCGGACACCATTGTCAGGCAAGCCAATCATATATTAACTAACTGAAATAAATTTCCGGTTTTAACATTTATGAAAAACATTTTCTTTCACTCAATTACATATTAATCAAATTAAAATCTGTTAAGAAAAACAATGGTTTAAAGATTACATTTAAGCAATTATATCCCAACACATCCCAGAACCAGGTGTCACAAGTACATTAGCAATTTCTAAGAATTTATACAAATCATTACAAGGCCTGTCTAAAATACAAATTGGACAAAAAAAATTTAAACCAAAATAAATACAGTACAAGGGAGACTCTGTTAGCTGCGGATCGCCTCCGGATTATGCAGCTCGCCTATGTTTCCGAATCCTCCACATTCCTATGAAAGTACTTGTGCAATAAAATGCACAGCAAGTGTAGCATGAGTACAAAAAAGACGTGTACTCAGTAACTCGCCCGCCTAACCTCAGAGAGGTTAGTGACGAGAGGTCAAATTAGATACTTACTAAAGGTCAATTTAGAATATTTAAGTGTGACACTAAGCATGATTATCATAGGCAATTTATAAAAATCAGGAATAAATATTCTTAAATTCGTTCACATTTAACACTTTATATCTTCGTCATATTAATAACAATAATCAACATAGGTGATTTAATCAAATAACAATTATCAACGGGAAGGAACAACTTCTTCCAAAATAATTTTAATAACTTTAAATCTCTGTCATTTCAATTGACAACTTAATATTTTAGGCCAGTAATCAGGCAAAATCATAGCAACTACGCAGCAAATATCATGCGCAAGCAAAGCCGAGGGTCGAACGGCGCAGACCAACAATAATAAATTGTGCACTACCGAAGGGTCGATCGGTTCGAACCATAGATGCATCTATCTGCCCCGCTCACGAATCGATCATGCAACGCGGTTATACATACAAATAATACGGCTAGCCTACTCGCTAATCATACCTGCGACTCAGGTGCTCATATGTACACATATCCACATAATAAATCCTTATTTTTTTCTCAAGACGCAGTTTTTTCTTAGGAAAGTGGTAAAAATCCTTCTTAAAGGAGCATGAAATATAGTTTTTAAATCTTTCTTTTGAAACTCATTTGTCAAGTTTAATGATATTCCATAATACAACCCTACCAGGTACACAATTATCCACAGAGGAATCAATTCCCTTTCTAGATGATTAGGAAAATGGACTCTAGTCTTCTTTTAGATATTCAATTACGATTTCGATTATATTAGCAGTTTAATATTACAGGCAGGATTACAGGTACAAGACATAAGGCATGCTAGTGGGTCCTAGACTACCCGAACATGGCATAATAGTAGCTATGCACGGACTCCCGTCACCTCGTGCGTACGTAGCCCCCGAAGATAATAGCATATACTTAATTAATTCACCTAGGGGGACAATTCCCCCCCACAAAGTTAGAAAGGAAACTTACCTCGTTCTGAAATTCCAATACCGACTTCCAAGCCCTTCTGACGACTCCAACAGATACACAACGCTCCGAAACTACCACATAACGGCAAAGCAATGAAAATTCATCCTAGTACTCACAACAAATTCAAACTATATACTTTCCCAACCCCGCTCAGAGAAATGACAAAAATGCCCTCGGGCCACGTACCCGAAAATCCGAAATTCTCGAAGATACATTCTACCCATAGCCTTACTAACTCAAATACACAATTTACTCAAATATTCATGCTCAATTCGTAACTAAAAATCAAAATTTTCCATTTTGTAGGTTTCTTCAATATTTCCCAAATTACTACCAATTTCCTTGCCTAATCCATGCATAAAATCTTGTATTTAACTTATAGGCATGAAGGAGTTACTTACCTTGACATTGCATGAAGGAATCCTCTCTTCGACGCCTCCCAAAATCGCCAAAGCCCATGAAGAAATGAAGACAAATGAACCCAAATCCTTGTTTTAAAACATTCTGCCCAGGATGATTTCTGCACCTGCGGTCCTACCACTGCACATGTGCTCCCACAGGTGTGACCAATCTCCCGCACTTGCGGCTTCCTCAACTCCATCCCAAAATTGCACTTGCGCCCCATTGTCCGCACATGCGGCTTCGCAGGTGCGGAAATTCCATCGCACATACGATCCCAGCCAAGCCTGCCCGCTCTCGCACCTGCGGCGTCAAAGCCGCACCTGCGGTTCCGCACCGGCGGCCAAATCCTCGCAGGTGCGAATTACACTAGATGATAGCAATTCCAGCCTTCTTCAAACTCTCAACTTGATCCGTTAACCACCCCGAATCCACCCGAGGCCCCCGGGACCCCGTCCAATTGTACCAACCTGTTCCAAAACATAATGCGGACTTGATCGAGGCCTCAAATCATATCAAACAACATCGAAACCACGAATCGCACCCAAATCCCAACTTTATGAACTTAGAAATTTCCAACTTCTACATCCGATGCCGAAACCTATTAAATCACGTCCGATTGACCTCAAAATTTATGCACAAGTCATATTCAACATTACGGACCTGCTCCAACTTTCAGAATGGCATTCCGACCACTATATCAGAACTTCCACTCCCGGTCGAATTTCTCAAAAACCTTCAAATTTCTAACTTTAGCTAAATGACCTTAAAATGGCCTACGGACATCCATATTCACTTCTGATCATGCTACCAACTCCAGAATCACCATATGAAGCTATTCCCAGACTCGGAATCCTAAACGGACATCAACAACACTGAAATTCACTTCAAGCCCAAATTTATGAAATTCTTCTAAAATTCTAACTCCCACAATATACGCTGAAACGCTCCCGGGTTATCCAAAACCCAGTCTGGACATACGCCCAAATTTGAAATCATCATACGAACCTGCAGGAACCTTCAAATCCTGATTCGGAGGTCATTTACTCAAAATTCCAATCTTAGTTGATTCTTCCAACTTAAGGCTTCTAAAATGAGAATTTTCTTTCCAAATCAACTCTAAACTTCCCGAAATTCAATTCTGACCATACCTACAAGTCATAACACCTAAAGCGAAGTTGTTCATGACTTCAAACCGCTGAACGACGCGCTAGAACCCAAAACGACTGGGCGGGTCGTTACAATTTATATGGAAAAGGGCCAAATATACCCATGTATAATGAGAAAAGATTTAAATATAACCCCCGTTATGCTTTGGGTCCAAATATGACTCTATCATCATACTATTGGTTCAGATATATCCCCTTCTATTAAGTTTCTTAAAGTGGATATCAAATCCTATGTGGTACTAATATTTGATGTGGTGGATGCCACATGGCATGCCACCTCATCGCCCGTAACCCATTTTACCCCTCGCTTTAAATGTGGAAATTCAAAATTAGTCTCCTCCTTCAAAGAAAATGATAAATGTGATAGTTTTGATAACATGAAATACCTTTTCTTCTTTTTCTTCCATATTCACTGCAAAATTCAAAGATGAGGTGTAATAACCCGACCGATCATTTTGAACATTAGCATTCCATTCAACTATTTGGAGTCTTGATTAGCTTCGTATGGTGTGTTATGACTTGTGCATATCTGTAACGACTCGACCAGTTGTTTCGAGAGTTATAGCCTCATTTTTTCCCATTTCTGCTTCTTTTGTGCTTTACAGCTGTATTATATCGTATCGAGCTGGTTGGTTCGGATCCGGAGTAGTTTCGGAGAGAAATTGAGACACTTAGTCTCTTTATTAGAAGCTTAAGTTGGAAAAGTCAACCGAATGTTGACTTGTGTGTAAACGACCTCGGATTTGAATTTTTATGGTTCCGTTAGGTGATTTAGGACTTAGGGGCACATCCCGAATGTGATTTGGAGATCCGTAGTAGAACTAGGCTTGAATTGGCGAAAGTTGGAAATTTGGCGATTTTGATCGACAGTGGAAACTTTGATATCGGATTCAGAATGGATTTCCAGAAGTTGGAGTAGGTTTATGGAGTCATTTTTTGATGTGTGTGTAAAATTTGAGGTCATTCAGACGTGGTTCGATAGATTTTGGTGTCGTTTGCAAAATTTAGACGTTTAGAAGTTCTTAGGCTTGAATCCGAGTGTATTTGGCCGTTTTGATGTTGTTTTGGGTGGTTCGAGGGTTCGACTAAGTCCGTATGGGGTTATATGATCTGGTGGTATGTTTGGTTGAGGTTTCAAGGGTCTCGGGGTGATTTCGGGTGACTATTAGAGTGTTTGGAGTTGGATGAATGCAGTTGAAGCTGCTGTTGCTGCTGTTTTCCGCACCTGCAGAGTGGGAGCCGCAGGTACGAGCCCACAGAAGTGAAGGAAGAGCCGAAAATGTGGCCAAGGAGGACCTGGGCAGGAACCGCAGGTGCGAAGATATTCCCGCACCTGCGAGAGTCGCAGATGAATGCAGCTAGAGGAAGGTGCGAGAGGGAGGCGTAGGTGCGAGGTGGTTTCCACACCTGTGATGATCGCAGATGCGGTCTTTAGTCGCAGAAGCGATCGCAATGCTTTAAGTGATTTTCCACAGAAGCGGAGCTTGGTCCGCAGATGCAGAATTTATATCATACGTGCAGTTTTGCTGGGCAGAAAATATAAATAGAGGACTTTAGGAATTCTTCTCATTTCCACATTTTCGAACATATATTTTAGAGATTTTGAGGAGATTTTTGAAGGGAATTCGAGGGTTATCACTTAGGTAAGTCCCTTGATCCTAATTATCCTTAGTAATGGTGTTTTTCCATTTATTTTTCACTTAATTAGTGAGGATATTGAAGTGACAATTTGGGGGTTAGGGCTTGGGAATTTGGAGAATGAATTTTGGGGTTTTGGAGGGGCAATTGAGATCGGATTTTGGTAAATTTAGTATGGTTAGACTCGTGAGTGAATGTTCTTTTGGGTTTGTGACTTTGGTCAGATTTCAAGACGTGGGATCGGGGGCCGGGTTGATGTGACTTTGGGTTTGTCTATAAATTGATATTTTTCTTGTGGAATTGATTCCTTTATTCCATATTGATCGTATTGTATTTCTTGTGGCTAGATTCGGGGCATTTGGAGGCCGGTTTGAGAGGAAAGGGCATTCCGAAGTAGGATTTCTACGGTGTTGAGGTAAGTAACAGTTTTAAATCTGGTCTTAAGGGTATGAAACCCGTAGTTTGGTATAATGTGATTGTTTGAGGGTGACGCCCATGCTAGGTGACGGGTGTGTGGGTGTACGCCATAAGGGATTGAGACTTGGTCCGTCCCGTGAGACTATAAAGTCTAATAGCCTTAATTTGTGTTTAGATGCATTTCTGCCTGCTAGAATTTGACTGTCTTTCATATTAGAAATCATGCTTAATCTATGTACCTGCTCATGATAGTTATACTCTGTCATAGTGAGTCTTGTACATGTTTACCCCAGTCTCTGTTATTTTCCTGCTGATACACTATAACATTTTGATTTGGGTTGTTTTCCCCTTTCTTTATTGAGGGTTGTGAGACTAGAGAGATGCATGACTGAGTGAGGCCGAGGGCCTGTTTGTGAGGTATTATACCTTAGCATGTAAGTTGTCTGTGCGAATTCTGATATGATGTTATAGCAAGTGAGTTGTCCGTGCAGCACGTGAGTTGTCCGTGCCGATTATAGCTCTTGGGATGTAGGAGACCCTCCGGAGTCTAAGCACCCCCAGTGAGCGCAAGTACCTATTGAGTGTGTGAATTGAGGACTGAGAGCCGAGTGTCGAGTTATTGAGGGATTGAGTGACAGTACCTGTGAGGTTGCATCTGTTTTCCCTTTGTTGTTGCATTTAGATGCTATTTGTTTTTGCTGAGCTTGGTAATTACGCAACTGGTTTTTACCCATGCTTACTATTAAACTCTGAAAATTATCAAATAAACTATTCTATATAGCTCGTCACTACTTCTCAGTTCCTTATTTATTTCTGTTCTTTGCTGAGTCTGTTGTATACATACCACACCCTGCACTTCATGTGCAGATCCATGTGTGTTTGAGCACGGAGACTGTTGAGTCCAAACGTGATTGAATTTTGGAGACTACAAGGTAGCTACCAGCGTCCACAGGACCTTGTCACTCCTTATATATTTCTTTCTACTTTGTAATGATATTTAGACATCAGTTATATTAGTTTTGATATTCAGATGTTCATGACTTGGTGATACCCTGATGTTTGGAACTAATTTTCCGCACTTTGTTTCTATTTTGAGTTCAACTTTGATTTTTGAGAAAAATTCCTGATATGGAAAGTTTTACATTGTTTTTATATTTGATTCTGAAGTATTTTTGGGAAAGTCAGCTTGCCTAGTACCATCGATAGGCGCCATCACGACATGTTAGGTTTTGGGTCGTCACAGTATCGTCGGTTTGGGCTTTCAATTTTTTAGAATTAGTTTGGAAGAATGAATTTCATGTTTGAAACATTAAGTTGGTAGAGTTGACCAAGTTTGACTTCTTAATATTTGGGTTTGGTTCGGAGTTTTGATGGTTCCGTTAGGTCCGGATGGTAATTTTGGACTTTAGTCGTACGCTCGGATTTGAATTTGGATATTTCTAGTAGGTTTTGGCACTAATTGGCGAAAGTTAAAAATTTGAAGGTTTGGAATGTTCATAATTTTGACTAAGAGTTGACTTTGATGATAGAGGATTTAGATTGTGGTTCCGGAAATTTCAATAGCTTTGTTATATCATTTGGGACTTGTGCGCAAAATTTGAGTTTATTCCGAGTTGATTTGATATGGTTCTAAACGAGTTTTGGAAGTTGAAAGTTCATTAAGTTTGATTTAAGGTGTGATTCATCATATCAATGTTGTTATGCGTGATTTGAAGCGTTGAATAAGTCCATGGTAGGATAATGGGACTTGTTGGAATGTTCGAATGGCGTCCCGAGGGACTCGGGCATGATTCGTGACTTTGATGTTGCGTTCGTGCAAGAGGAATTTCAGTTGGTGAGAATTTGTTCGATGTGAATGCGTGGGATTTTCCGCGTTTGCGAAGTGTAATAACTAGGCAGAATCTATTAAATTCCTTTTCGAGGGTTGGAGTCATTTGATCATATTTGGAGCAATGGAGCTCGGATTGAAGCGATTTTTAGGCGATTTTCACCATACGGATTCTTGTAAGTGTTCTCTGCTCGGTTTTGATTATATTTCATGAATCTATCTTTGTTTTTGGCATTTGATTGATGATTTGAAAGGAGAAATTGAGAGTTTTTGTTTAAAGTTTCATAAAGTTAAATTTTTGAGTTTTGAACATCGATTCAGAGACGGATTTGAGTGAAACTAGTATGGTTAGATTTGTAATTGAATGGATTGTCGAATTCTGTGAATTTTGTCGAGTTCCGAGGTGCGGTCCCGGGTTTCTATTTTTGGTTGACTTTGGCATTTTGATTGAAGATTCCACCTTTATCAATTGGGTTTGTTTCCTTTGGCATTATTTGATGTTCTTGAGCTGCTTTTGGCTAGTTTCGAGCTGTTCGGAGGTTGGTACTTGCGGGATGGTATTTTTGGAGTATTGTTTGGCTTGCTCGGTATTGGATTCTACTCGTTGGAGGTAAGTAAAACTTCTAAACTTGGTGCTGAGGGTATGAATCCCTGAAAATACGTGTTATGTGTTTGGTGTTGAGATGACGCACATGCTAGGTGATGGGCATGTGGGCGTGCATACTCGATTTATTCTGTGATACCGTGTAGTTACCTAATCTTTTTTCTATCCATGAAACTTCTACATGTTAGAAAAAATGGGCTGTGAATCATTTTAGAAATCATGTTTAGGCTATATGCTTATTCTATTGGGACCCACTGAGGTCATCTCTGCTGTTGCATTATTTGCTTAAATTGCAGTTACATACTCAATCATATTCATTCATTCGCATATTATATCTCAATCTCTATTATCCTTTGTTGTCACATTATGTTATCATTTTTAGGCCAATTGACATGAGATTTGTGAGCCCGAGAGGTTGGATAGATTGATGGTTGAGTTGGGGCTTGAGAGCCGAGTTGCGAGAGATATTATGGATCGATTTTCACGCCACAGCAGACCATGTTGGCGTTATATATACATACATACATATATATATATATATATATATATATATATATATATATATATA
>ML368333.1:11879-22165 GCA_005239525.1 Nicotiana knightiana | reverse complement strand
ATACATACATATATATATATATACATACATATATATATATATACATACATATATATATATATACATACATATATATATATATACATACATATATATATATTATTGATGGATCTGGTTGCTTCCCTATGGGCTTTATCTATATCATTGATAGGATTAGGCTGTACACTGCAGCAGGCCATGATGGCTTATATTAGCGGTTGGGAAAGATCTGCCCCTCCGGAGTCTGACTTACTAGCAGTGAGTGAAGGTACAATGTATATTTTCACAAGTTTTGGTGAGGGGATTATGAGCCAGGCACTCGTACAGTGTTGGGCGATTGTGTGTGTATGGGTGATGAAGTTGGCATTTGAGTCGTACAACTTGAGTAGGTTTGAGGGTGAGAGTACCTAGGAATATCACTGTGAAATCATTCATTTGACATGCATACTTGGCATGTAGGAATAGAGATGTATTTTCCTCATGCTATATGGTATTGTTACATTCATGATTTGACATATAGGCATTGCGATGTATATTCCTCATGCTAGACGGTATGTGATAATTGATGACTTGACATGCATATTGATATGTAAGCATAAAGATGTACATTTCTCATGTTATCTGATAATGAAATAACTTATATGTTGTTAAAAGTTTTTGGGAAAAAAATAATTATAGTTTTCTGGCATACCCTCATATTTTGGTGATTTCGATGAAATATTTGAGTCTTCGTTATACCTGAAAAGGATGTTTTTTTTTCTGTAACTGTAAACGAGCTTAGCATAATATCTATTATTGCTTTTGTTATATTATTATGAGTTTTTCTTGGCTATTGGTATTGGACTCTGACCGTTTTCCAAGCTTGTCACTACTTTCAACCTAAGGTTAGGTTTGTTACTTATTGAATACATGGGGTCGGTTGTACGAATACTACACTTCTGCACCTTACGTGCAGATTTTGGATGTTGATGTTGTTGTGTATGGTGGGAGCTGGCATTGAAGATGTACTTGCATTTCGATCATATCTTCCTCTTGTTCTTGGTAGCTTTAGAATTTTTAATCTGTTTATGTATATTTCAAATAGATGATGTATTTATTTCGTACTAGCTTAGTAAACACTAAATCTTAGAAGCTCATGATTTCTATTACCAGTCCTTGGGATTTTGTATAAAATCTCAGTTATTTCATAATTTATTATTATTTTTCTCAATTAAATCTCATTTGAATTGGATTATTGTTAAATTGGCTTACCTAGCGGTTTAGGTTAGGTGCCACCACGACTAGTTGGATTTTGGGTCATGACAAGTTGGAATCGGAGCTCTAGGTTCATAGGTTATATGATTCATGAGCAATGTCTAGTAGAGTCTTGCGGTTCGGTATGATGACGTCCATATCTATCTTCGAGAGGCTACGAGGCATTTGGATAAACTTCTCATCTTCTTTCCTTATCGCGCAGCATTGATTCAGCTTGAATCGTATCTCTTTAAATTCCTTCCACTCACTCGTATGCGCATGTGAGCGCTCGGCATCAACTTTGCATGAACAGATTGTGATTCTATGGATGAGGTACGAGATGTATTTTCTGTGCTTTTGTGATGGACCATTCAGGAAGACTTGAGGCTCGGTTTGGGTCGCAGCTTTGGCTCGATAGTTTCGGTTGTGTGAGCATGTTCTTTTGGACTTATATGTCCGGTGGCGTCCCTATGAGTAGGGATGGTGGCTTAGTGAGTGGTTGGATGGCTATATGATGAGTATGATGTGACTGTGAGATGTGTTCAGATGGCTGGAATGTGACAGAAAGAGTTTGCTTGAGATGTAAAAAGGACTATTAGGTCCTTGATTCTGTCTTATGCGATGTATAATCTCGAGTTATGAGTCTATTGAAGGATCTTTCATGTTATTTAATTATGGAACAAATTATATTCTCATGTCTCGTTGATGAGTTCTAAATCAAGAAGATTAAGTGATTGCGAAATAGTTGTGGCTGGAAAAGGTATAGAGAAGCAGGTGGGTTATCATGAGTGATGCAGATGTTAATTTGAAGGTGACTCTGTCAGCTGCAGATCGCCTCCGGATGATGCAGCTCGCCTAAGTCTTCGAATCCTCCACATTGCTATGAAAGTACCTGTGCAATAAAATGCACAACAAGTGTATCATGAGTACAAAAACAACGTGTACTCAGTAAGTCGCCCGCCTAACCTTAGAGAGGTAGTGACGAGAGGTCAAATTTGGGACTCGCTAGGGTCCAACAACATAATGTATGACAGAATATGGTGAAATACGGTAGACATGTAAGGCAATTAAGCAACAAAATATATATGAGGCACAACATTTCAAGTAATTTCAAAAAGATGAGTGAATAAGTAGTTTCTCCTTCATTTTTCCCTAATATCTGTCAAGTCCTTATCCATGAAGTTATTTAACAATCCATATCCTTAAGTCAATTTAACAATTTAAGTCACAAGGGGTAAGTTATATGTGTATATATATATATATGCCGAGGGTCGTTCGTCCCGAACCAACAGTAAAAATAAATTGTTCACTGCCGAGGATCGAACGGCCCGTCCCATAATTGCATTCTTTCAAATTAATCATAAAGCTTCCCCCGCTCGCAAATCATACCTGCCACTCGGGTGCTGACACGTTTATACATACTTAATATAAAGCTCTCCTCGATCGCGAATCATACCTACGACTTGAGTGCTGACTCTTATATATAATTAACATAAAGCTTCCCTCGATCGCGATACTTGCGACTCGAGTGCTGACTCTTATACATAATTAAAAAAAAGCTTCCCTCGATCGCGAACCATACATGCTACTCGAGTGCCAACTCTTATACATAATTAACATAAAGCTTCCCTCGATCACAAATCATACCTGCGACTCGAGTGCTGACTCTTATACATAATTAACATAAATCTTCCCTCAATCGCGAATCATACCTGCGACTCGAGTGCTGACACATTTATATTAAATATTATAAAGCTTCCCTCGATTGCGAATCATACCTGCGACTCGAGTGCTGACACATTTCCACACATTTAAATCCATATTTTATTAAGGAAATAGTTTTCTCAGGGAAGTAGTAGAATCCTTATTAAAAGAAGCATGAAACATAGTTTTGAAATCATTTGTTTTTGAAACTCAGTTGTCAAGTTTAATGATATTCCATGATACAACCCAGTTCAGGTACACATATATCCACAGCGGAACCAATTCTCTTTCTAAGGGTTAACAATATGAACTCTAGATTTCTTTTAGACATTCAATTATGTTTTCGGTCATATTAGCAGTTAATATTACAGGCAGGGTTGCAGGTACACACATAAGGCATGCTAGTGGGTCCTAGGCTACCCGGACATGGCATAAGAGTAGCTACGCACGGACTCCCGTCACCTCGTGCGTACGTAGCCCCCGAAGATAATAACATGTATGGAATTAATTCACCTAGGAGGACAATTCCCCCTCACAAAGTTAGAAAGGAGACTTACCTCACTCTGAAATTCCAACATCGGCTTCCAAGCCCTTCCGATGACTCCAACGGACGCATAACGCTCCGAAACTACCACATAACGGCAAAGCAATGAAAATTCATCATAATACTCACAATAAATTCAGATTATATACTTTCCGAACCCCGCTCATAGAAATGACCAAAATGCCCTCGGGCCCACGTGCCCGAAAATTCGAAATTCTCGAAGATACATTTTACCCATAGCCGTACTAACTCAAATATATAATTTAATCAAATATTCGTGCTCAATTCATGGTTAAAAATCCAAAATTTCCATATTCTAGGTTTCTTCAAAGTTTTCCCAAATTTCCTACCAATTTCATGTTCAAATCCATTCAAGATCACATATTTAACTTAGGAATGGGAAGAATTCACTTACCTAGTGATGCTTGCTGAAAATACCCCCTCTTAAAGCGCCCAAAATCGCCACACCAAAATGAGAGAGATGGGCAAAAATTCTTTCTTAAAACACCCCACTGCCTCCAACCATTTTCGTACCTGCAGTGTAATAGCCGCTCCTGTGGCTCCGCACCTGCGAAAATTCCATCGCAGGTGCCGCCCTAACTCAGCCCAGCAACTTCCGCTCATGCGATCCCTCTTCGCACTTGCGATTCCGCAGGTGCGACCAAACCCCCGCACCTGTGGTCTCTCGGCTCCAGCCCCAAATCTCACACCTGTGGCAACCAAGACGCATCTGCGGCCAAATCCTCGCAAGTGCGGATCACACCAGATGACAGCAAATCTTCACTTCTTCAAACTTCAATTCTTGATCCGACAACCACCCGGAATCCACCCGAGGCCTCCGGGACCCTGCCCAATTATACCAACATGTCTCAAAACATGACAGAGACTTGCTCGAGCCCTCAAATCACATCAAACAATGCCGAAAACATGAATCGCACTCCAATCCAATTCTTTAAGAACTTAGAATTCAAACTTCTACATCTGATGCTAAAACCTATCAAATCACACCCGATTGACCTTAAATTTTGCACACAAGTCATATTCAACATTTTGGACCTACTCCAACTTTCGTAATCGCATTCCGACCTCATTATCAAAACTTCCACTTCCAGCCGGATTTTCTCAAAAACCTTCAAATTTCTATCTTTAGCCAAATGACCCCAAAATGACCTACGGACATCCAAATTCACTTCCGATCACGCTCCCAATTCTAGAATTACCATATGGAGCTATTCCCAGACTCGGAATCCCAAACGGACATCAACCTCACTGATATGCATTTCAAGACCAAGTTCATGAAATCCTTCCAAAATGCTAACTTCCACAATATACGCTGAAACGCTCCCGGGTTATCCAAAACTCAATTCGGACATACACCCAAGTCCAAAATCATCATACGAACCTGCTGGAACCTTCAAATCCTGATTCGGAGATCGTTTACTCAAAATTCCAATCTTAGTTGATTTCTCCAACTCAAGGCTTCCAAAATGAGAATTTCCTTTCCAAATCAATCCTAAACTTCCTGGAATCCAATTCCGACCATGCCCACGGGTTACAATACCTGAAACGAAGCTACTCATAACTTCAAACCGGTGAACGATACGCTAGAGCACAAAATGACCAGTCAGGTTGTTACAGGTTATTTTGGGACATGATCCTTTGTGTTAGATTTGTGTTTCTTGATTCCACTATGTGTAATGGGTTCATAGCATTGCATTGTGGTGGTACTTGTTAAACTTGCAAGATGGTTCTCTCATTTGTGTTATTATCTTGTTTGAGTACATTTGAATTGTTGCTTATCGGTGTATGAATCACATGATTGTGGATTTAGGTTGTAAGTGTGTTGCATGTCAATTGAATTGTTTTTCTTGATGATTTAAGGTCATTGGACCTAGAATAGATACTACCGGATATGATTATGGTGTGTTTGTAAGAATAATATCGAATGTCAGCTTAGAAGTTGATTATGGTTCTTGTCGAAGGAGGTAGAGCTCCATGACTTGTTAATATGATGAGTGGTTATGAGTTTCTGCATGTTTCTTTCGTCATCGATAGTGTACAAAGGTTTTGGAACAAGGCATTACTTGATATGTGGTTTATTACCGGTACCAGGTTTGTTTTGAACTGCTACTGTGGTAAAAAATTATTGCTACGAATATGAAAGTTATGTGGTATATCATTTAATCTCATGTGGGTTATGGTTATGGCTTGATACAACTTATTCATACTATTACAGTGTGTAGATGCGAGATTCGGGTCTTGTAAGGAATTCAGGATATTGGAAATTGGGTTTCAAGGTTTATGGGCTAAGGTTGAATTCAGGATCTTAAGTTATGTGGTGTCATCGGGCTTATATGGATTGGGTTGACGTGGTATCAACCCCGAGTATACGCATGGTAAGGTTACATGAGTTTTGATGGCTTTGGAACGACACTGGGCACGTTCGAGGACGAACGTATATTTAAGTAGGGGAGAATGTAACGACTCGACTGGTCATTTTTAGAATTAGCATTCTGTTCATATATTTGGAGTCTTGATTAGCTTTGTATGATATATTATGACTTGTGTGTATCGTCGGTTTTAGTTTTTTAGGTGTTTCAAAATTAGTTTGCATGTTTGAAGCTTTGAGTTGAAAGAGTTGACCAAGTTTGAATTTTTTGCATTTGACCTAGATTCGGAGTATTGATGGTTCCGTGAGGTCCAGATGGTGATTTTAGACTCGCGTACGTCTAAATTTGCATTTGAATATTTCTAGAAGGTTTCGGCACAAATTGGCGAAAGTTAGAAATTTGAAGGTTTGGAATATTCATAAGTTTGGCCGAGAATTGACTTTGATGCTATCGGATTCGGATTGTGGTTTTGGGAATTTCAATAGCTTTGTTATGTCATTTAGGACTTGTGCGCAAAAGTTGAGTTCATTCGGAGTTGATTTGATATTGGTCGACACGAGTTTTAGAGATGAAAATTTAAAAGTTCATAAAGTTTGATTTGTGGTGCGATTCGTCGTTTCAATGTTGTTATGCATTCTTTGAGGATTCGAGTAGGTCCGTGATAGGTTATGGACTTGTAGCAATGTTCGGACAGGGTCTCGGGAGTGATTCGGATTGTTTTCAGACCATTCACTTCATTTTGAGATTACTGTTTCTACTGAGTTCTGGGCATTCCTTGCTCGCGATCGCGCGGAGTGGAGAACGATCATGTAGTGTTGTTTGATGGCTGGGGAAAATTTTTCATCGTGTTCGCGAGTCCAGAGACGGGTTTGCGAAGGTTGAGGTAATTATTCTGCGCATTCGCGCGTCTCGGGATGCATTCGCATAGAAGGAAGGAGGGACTGAGGATGTCAGGCATTTGTTCTTCGCGGTCGCAGAATGTGGAACGCGATCACGTAGCTCTAGGAGTCTGATGACCGCTTTCACAACTGTGATGTTACATTCGTGTGAGAGGAATTTCAACTAGTGAGAATTTGTTCTATACGAACGCGTGGGTTCGTCCGTGTTCGCAAAGTGTAATAATTGGGCAGACTCTTTTTAATTCCAATTCGAGGGTTAGAGTCATTTTTATCATATTTGGAGCTATGGGGCTCGGATTGAAGTGATTTTTTAGGCAACTTTCATCATATGGATTGGGTTAAGTGTTCTTTACGCGATTTTGATTATATTTCGTGAATCTATCTTCGTTTTTGGCCTTTTATTAATGATTACAAAGTTTTTTTCTAAAGTTTTGTAGAGTAAAATTTTGAGTTTTGAATATCGATTCAGAGTCGGGTTTGAGTGAAACTAGTATGGTTGGATTCATAATTGAATGGGTTGTCAGATTCGGTGCGTTATGTCGGGTTCCGAGGTGCCGGACCGGGTGTGACTTTTTGGTTGACTTTGGACTTTTGATTGAAGATTCCAATATTATCGATAGTTTGTTTCCTTTGGCATTATTTGATGTTCTTGAGTTGCTTTTGGCTAGTTTCAAGCTGTTCGAAGGACGTTACGAGCGGGATGACATTTTTTGAGTATCGTTTGGCTTGCTCGATATTGGATTCGGCTCGTTCGAGGTAAGTAACACTTCTAAACTTGGTTTTGAGGATATGAATCCCTGAACATACGTGTTATGTGTTTAGTGTTGAGGTGACACATGATAGGTGATGGGTGTGTGGGTGTGCACCGTGTGAATTATGACTTGGTTGATTCTATGATATCTTGTAGTTACCTATTCTTGTTTCTATCAATGAAATTTTAATGTGTTAGAGAAATTAAGTTGTGAATCATGTTAGAAATCATGTTTATGCTATATGCTTATTCTGTTGGGACCCACTGAGGTCATCTCTACTGTTGAGTTATTTGCTTAAATTGCAGTTACATACTCAGTCTTATTAATTCATTTGCATATCATATCTCAGTCTCGTTATCCTTTGTTGTCATATCATGTTATCATTGTTTAGGCTGATTGGCATGAGATTTGTGAGCCTGAGAGGCTGGAGAGATTGATGACTGAGTTGGGGCCTGGGAGCCGTGTTGTGAGAGATATTGTGGATCAGGCTGCACACTACAGCAGACCATGTTGGCTTTATATATATTATTGATGGATCGGGATGCACGCCACATCAGGCCCTATGGACTTTATATATATTATTAATGAGATTCGGCTGCACGCCGCAACAGCCTATGATGGCTTATATTAGTGCTTGTTCAGGATCCGCCCCTCCGAAGTCCGACATACCAGCAGTGAGCGCAAACACAATGTATATTTTAACGTGCTTTGGTGAGGGGTTTGTGAGCCAGGCACCCGTACAGTGCTGGAAGATTGTGTGTGTGGGTGGGTGATGAAGTGGGCATTTGAGACGTATGGTTTGAGTAGGTTTGAGGGTGAGAGTACCTGGTAATATCACCGTGAAATCATTCATTTGACATGCATACTTGGCATGTAGGCATAGAGATGCATTTTCCTCATGCTATATAGTATTGTGACATTCATTATTTGACATGTACATTTGACTTGTATGCATTGCGATGTACATTTCTCATGCTAGACGATATGTTATAATTGATGACTTGACATGCATATTAATATGTAAGCATAGAGATGTACTTTACTCATGTTATCTAATAATGAAATATCTTATCTGTTGTGTAAAGTTTTTGAGAAAAAAATAATCATAGTTTTCTGGCATACTCTCATAGTTGGTGATTTCAGTGAAAGATTTGAGTCTTATTGTTATACCTGAAAAGCATGTCTATTTTTTCGTTATATCGTTACAAGTTGTTCTTGGCTATTGGTGTTGGGCCCTGACCGTTGTCCAAGCTTGTCACCGCTTTTCAACCTAAGGATAAGTTTGTTACTTATTGAGTACATGGGATTAATTGTACTCATACTACATTTCTGCACCTTGCATACAAATTTTGGATGCTGATGTTGCTGTGCATGGAAACGATTCAAAGAAAAAAAAAAGAAATAGAAACAAGGAACACCCAAAATATAAACGAGCAAAGCCGGTCAAAGGTGTGGTTCATAAGCAAGCTCAGTTCATTTCTGGGTAAGACATCTCCAAAAGTCAATTTCAAAGCCCTCGAGCAATAGTTTTCCACCTAGTATTATCAGCTATCTGATTAATGATCGTGAGCAGCTTGCTTTAAGGTTGTATTTGTCCAAAAACTCATCCCGCTGCTTCTTTAACGGAGGAGGGGAAGAAAATTTTAATGGTGGAAAAATAAATAAAGGGAAGGGGTAAAATGGGTTAGGGGAGCTGAGGTGTCATGCCATGTGGCATCCACCTCATCAAATATTAGTGCCATGTACGATTTGATGTCCATTTTGGACAAACTAATGGAAGAGGGGTATATTTGAAATAATAGTATTATGACAAAGATATATTTGGACCCAAAGTATAACGAGAGGGTATATTTAAAATAATTTTTATAGTACAAGGATATATTTGACTCTCTTCCGTAATTTATGTATATATTTTATGAAATTTTCCGGCGAAACAATGTCTGATGACACCGCTTCCCACAAAGTAGATCCACCCCTGGCTGTCAATGTTTCGTGTTCAGATCTCATCCATAGTATTGCTCAAACCGTGAGTTCCTTTGATCAAATTTTTGTCTCTAGTGTTAATCAAAAAGTTAAAAATTTCAGCAGATTTTCGGTCTTACTTTGCTTACTCTTGGGGTCGTGATTATTTCATGACACTATAGGAGTCTCTTAAGTGCGTTTTCCCAAAATTCCACCAACGACCATGATAACCTCTAATACTAGGTAAGCCAATCATACATATATTATTCAATCACCAAGATAAGATATAATATATGTGAATTATCATAAATAGCGGAATAAGTAATCAATATAAGCCAAAACAGTGATACATAATACCAGCTCCCAAAATCAGGCAAAGTTATGAGCTCTTAGGGTGTGTTTGGTAGAACGGAAAATATTTTTCATGCAAGTATTAATTTTATTCATTTTTTAGTATTTGGTACGCAAATTAAGGAAAATATTTTTTCAAGAGTATTCATAAATAATTTTGATACAATAATGAAGTCAACAACCTTCCGCACCCACAAATTTCGTAAACTTCTGAATTGCAAAACTTTCGAAACCGCGAAATTTCGAACCCGTAAACTTTATAATTTTTAAACCCGTAAATTTCGAAACACATAAACCTCCAAAGTCATAACTTTGGAACTTATAAAATTTCGAACCTGTAAACAGAAAGATGAAAAAAATAAAACTGAAAATATATATAAAAAAAATATTTTTTTCTGGGTGAGGGGGGGTGGGGCAGTGGGGTGAGTGGGGGTGGGGGTGCAGAAAAAGCAAAAATAGAAATTTAAAAATT
>ML368332.1:0-12344 GCA_005239525.1 Nicotiana knightiana | reverse complement strand
ATGAAATTCCCCTCTTGAAGCTCTCCTAAAATCGCCTAAGCCATGAGAAAAATGAGAGGAATGTCCAAAATCCCGATTTTAAAACATTCTGCCCAACCTCACTTCCGCATCTGCGATCCTACCTTCGCACTTGCGACTTCCTCAGCTCCAGCCCAAAATCGCACCTGCGCCCCATTGTCCGCATCTGCGCCTCCGCAGGTGCGGAAATATCATCGCACCTGCGCTCCCAGCCAAGCCACAAAATCTTCGCACCTGCGGCTCCAAAGCCGCACCTGCGGCCCAAGCCTCGCAGGTGCGGTCACACCAGATGACAATAACCTCAGCCTTCTTCAAACTTCAAACTTGATCCGTTAACCACCCGGAATCCACCCGAGGCCCCCGGGACCCCGTCCAATTACACCAACCTATTCCAAAACATAGTGCGGACTTGCTCGAGGCCTCAAATCACATCAAACAATGCCGAAACGACGAATCACACCCTAAGTCAATCTTTATGAACTCAGAAATTTCCAACTTTTACATTCGATGCCGAAACACGTCAAATCATCTCCGATTGACCCCAAAATTTGCACAAAAGTCATATTCGACATTACGGACCTGCTCCAACTTCTGGAATCACATTCCGACTCCGATATCAAAATTTCCACTTCCAGTCGGATTTTCTCAAAAACCTTTATATTTCTATCTTTAGCCAAATGATTTCAAAATGACCTACAGACATCCAAATTCACTTCTGATCGCACTCCCAACTCCATAATCACCATACGAAGCTATTCCCAGACTCGAAATCCCAAACGGACATCAATAACACTGAAATGCGCTTCAAGCCAAACTTAGAAAATTTTCTTCAAAATACTGACTTCCACAATGTACGCCGAAACGCTCCCGGGTTATCCAAAACCCGATCCGGACATACGCCCGAGTATGAAATCATCATACGAACCTGCAAGAACCTTCAAATCCTGATTCGGAGGTCGTTTACTCAAAATTCTAACCTTAGTCCATTTCTCCAACTTAATGCTTGTGAAATGAGAATTTTCTTTCCAATTTGACTCCGAACTTCCTGAAATTCAACTCCGACCATAACTACGGGTCATAATACCTGAAATGGAGCTGCTCATGACTTCAAACCTCTGAACGACGTGCTAGAACTCAAAATGACCGTTCGGGTCGTTGCATTCTCCCCCACTTAAAATACGTTCTTCCTCGAACGTGCTAGGAACCGCTCTGGAGTTATGTGAAATCACTGCTTAACACCTCGAGCACCTGCCAGTGCTACTACAACCCAGTTGAACACATTATCTTGATCAAATCTGAAGATTTCTTCTTTTTATCCATATAATAAGCTCAGAATCCAGTTCCAACACCTGAAATTTCTCTGCCAGGCCTGGTTCCAACACATAGACACCGTATCAACTACCACACGATATACCAGAACACAACTGCGTGCCCTTGCTGAATCAACACCATGGACCGCATGATTTATCATCTAGCCACCATGACATTCCCTGAACCTTAATAGCCAAAATTTCACGAATCTGATGCTCCCAATGCACCTTATGATATGTATATACACCCTGCTATAATGCTGGCGATACCACCACAATGGAGGAGATATGCAGAAATTTCTAACCAATTGCAGAGTTAACCAAACATTGAATCTCTTCTTTTTGACTTAGATCATCATCTCATTACGAGCCAAATAATGGTAACTTTCCTTCAATGTATTTCACATAATCTTATCGCACTAGATCCCTGATCCAAAAATCTCGTCTCACCCAGTATGAACTGCTCAAACAACAAATCACCCCAAACATGACCAACAGTCTCACATGATACCATAACGCGCCAATAGGCCATAACTCGAACATGATACATAAAAGAACGACTCATGAGAAGACTACTCAACTCACGCAACTTATAATGAACTCTTCTCAGAAAATAGAAAGTAAAACACAGAAAATAGATATAGGAACCTTACTCATCATCACACTGTTGCGACATGCAACCCGATCCAAATAGCATACCCATGGAGGCGTGCCACCCGATCCCATCATAAAATTTACATAAGGAAATATGCACGGAGCTGAATTGCTCACTATCACAAATTACTGAATATCGATCATAAGCACGCTACGTGCATAATACCATCCTGGGGAGACTGATAAAGCAATATGCTCACAAAACTCAAGCACAACTGAGGTGCGATATATATGTATACTCTGGATCTCAAGAGCTGTCCTACTCACATAATATCATCACTACGCAGAGATCTCAACACATTATCAAGCCGTTTCACAACTCACACGGCACAATCATATTATCACATGAATTTGATGAAGACGGAACAATATCCGCTGTTTTAATACCTTTCCATGAAAAGCGCTCTACTGAAATGAACATGCCTGGCTCATACGGAGCCCATAGTCATATTTAAATCCTTCCACAAACATCGGGTCTACCTTTCTCGCACCAAACTAAGATAATAGCTTTACCTGGGTCCATATTAACCCATTTCCTCTCATAATACGCAAGAACAACCATCAAAGCCGGGACAAACACCCTACAATCCACAACCAAATGAACTGAACGCCTTCCAGGCATATTGCACTTCCTTATACTTGGTCTAAATCTTCAACCAATCAGGTGACTACATGTCGCACTTATACAATCTCCATGTGGTCACGCTCCCACGACCTTCCACGAGGTAACAAGTCTGCACATCTGCATCCCCGACCACACTAATACTGCAAAACACATCAAGAACCCATGACCAGGGTACAAAGCCTCTTTCACCGAATATCGATCTCAGGTGACACTGAAGATAACACCAGCTTACTCTGAACTTCTCATCTGAGCTCATGACATCCTTGTTAACACCTAACTGCAATCTCGATTCTTACTCCCAGTTACAACTGCTTACCGCACCTAACATGCCAATATANCACGAGTAAATTCCCACAATCACAATACATGCAAATCCTTAAGTAGTGGTCTGAACCACCATAACCCTTATCCGCCTACACCTGACAGGCCATAGCACTCGAATGCTCCCACATGAAATCTATTACGATGGCCGACAAGCCCCACACATACCGGCCCAACCACATGCATAATTTAATTACACTGACGAAACTGATCACTGCCGTAAATGTGCCATTTCAACCATGGAAATCAATCAATCTTCTTTTAATCATCCTTAACTGCCTCAGAAATAATAGTAACTTCCTTCAACTCATAGCAACTCAACCCTCACTCATCGTGAGTGACCTTGATTCACGAGACCACGCTGCCTAAATCTTGCAACCCGTCTCATACCCTCCTGATAATCTTCCTACAACCCGAAGTTTATTTCTCTCACTCCTCCAATGCTATCCTGCACGCTGAAACATATCATAAAACACTCCAACCATTTTCCTTCTCTCAGGAATTACGCTGCAAAAGCTCAATTCTTAATCATACGGCTGCCTTTAACACTTAAATGCCGCATTCTTAACTTTTGAATTCACTACGACCGCTATTCAGAGTCACCCACTCTGACTGGTCCCGAATACAAGAAACTCCAAGGCTTTTCTAGCACATGATCACCCTTTTCAATGAAACACATGACTGAGTCACTACCCTTACAACTCGCCTATGCCTTAAGCATAAATTCTGAATCTCTCAAAGCCTAACACTGGTCCAACAGGGCCAACTTTTGCACACATTCATCAAATCCCACGCAAATTCACCATTTTACTCCGTTCCCTTAGCTGTAATAACTTGCCAACACGCTGAAAATCCGCAACCCCATGAGAACACAATCCTACAACCCAACTGTAGGTGGTGGGACTCCCCCACTTAGCCCGAAGCTACTCCTTGCACCACTCTAGATCCTGCTAAGATCCTTTCCCCTTTTTTAACATGATCTTGCTCAACCAATCCGTCCAATTCCTCCAAATTCTCTTGCTAGTACTCCCTAAATACTCAAATTCTCTAGCATCATTCACACATTTTGCCTCCTACCGACTAGCCCCTAGAATCCCTCATATAAACTTGCCAACCACACAACCGCTAACCTACTCACAGGAGATAACCCACCTGTGGAATCACCAACTGACACATTCCAACGACGCTGCACTGCACCCCCTCTACAACGTCAATATCCTATCCTAAGCCTGCTCTCATTCACCCACTTTACCAGTCCGTCCGCTCCTCATGGACATCCCCCTAATTCACTACTATTCTTCCGCTCTCCCACTTTGGTTAAACTCATTCCTTTAGGCACTACCTGACCTCCTTTCCTTACGCCTGGCCTTTTAGAAATCTAGCCACCGCCTGACGTTTCTCACATGTCTTCCTTCATCGTATGTCGTCCAATTCGATATCATTCTCTGCAACTCTTACACCAGTATATCACCACAACTTCAAACTCTCCGAGGATCATCTTTCTCGAGCTGCCTTCATTAGAAATAACTATTCAGTCCTGAACCACCACGCACCACGATCTCTGACAACCGCTTCTCCAATACTACTTCACAACACTCTGACCCAATGCAACCGAAGCAACCATAGCACTGACAGATTTAACACATTCCACTCGATTAGTGAAGACGATGTCACATCACAGGTGAATATCCCTCCTTACTTGAAAACACCATGTCTTACTACTTTATCAATCCAAAACCTAGCCATCTATAGTTCAATTGTCTTCCTTCCGCCGGAATCTAAATACTGAAATCTCAAAATCACACTCTGATAAGACCTTCCTTCAAGCCATTCGTCACGCCCAACCCACGGGCAGGCATTCTACCATCATGTTAATACCGCGCGATAATCAACCGTAAGCACCTTAACAACTTGATCATAACCTCTAAGTTCTCAGAATCCCAGCTACTGGCTGAAACATCATAATACTCCTTTGCAGGGCAACAACCACATCTGCCACCAACAACACATGGAAAACATCTCGCACCATATCCGTAGCACCATTTAAATCCCTCAAATTCCTGATTCATACCAAGCGCTCCGCGACGCATAAGATCGAGTAGGAATAAACATAGGCATAAGCCTCAAAGGAATCGAATAACACGATGAGGAATCAAGAAGGGAAGTCTAACAGCCCTGTAGCCTCTCAAAGATAAGTACAGACGTCTCCGTACCGATCCGCAAGACTCTACTAGACTTGCTCATGACTCGTGAGACCTAAGGGAACCTAGATCTCTGATACCAAGTTGTCACGATCCAAAATCTACTAAGGTCGTGATGGCGCCGGACACCACCGTCAGGCAAGCCAATAATTAATTAGTTGAAATAAATTCCTGTTTAACATCTTTTCCAAAATCGTTACCTTTCACTTACAAGTTATAATAGCAAACAAAAATTTATAACTCCATTTATTAAATTAAATCCCAAACACATCCCAGAACCCGGTGTCACAAGTGCATGAGCAAATTCTAAAATTTTTTACAATTTCTACAGAACTTGTCCGAAATACAATTAGACAAGGAAATTAAAATAAAATAATACAATACGAGGGAGACTCTGTCAGCTGTGGATCGCCTCCGGATAATGCAGCTCGCCTAAGTCTCCAAACCGGCCACATTGCTATGAAGGTACCCGTGCAATAAAAATGCACAGCAAGTGTGGCATGAGTACTGTAACGACCCGACCGGTCTTCTTGTGTATCAGGATCCCGTTCCCCTAAATGAGACTTCTTGTAGCGGCTTATTATGATTTATGACTTGCAGGGATGGGTGGTTCGGGATTCGGAAGCGTTTAGAGTGGTATATGAACACTTAGTTCCTTACGATTGGCCTTTAAGGCCAAGTTTGACTTCGGTCAATATTTTGAGTAAACGACCTCGGAATCGAGTTTCGACGGTTCCGGTATCTTTCTATAATGATTTTGGATTTGGCTTATTTTGGAATGGGTTTTGGATGACCCGGGGGGCGTTTCGGCGCCCAATATCGAAATTAGAGTTTCCTTAAGTTTGAAATTTGGTTTGGAACGTGTTTTTGTGCTATCAAGGTCTGAACGGAATTCCAAGACCGGGAATAGTTTCGTTATTCCATTTACAACTTTCTTGCAAAATTTGGTGTCATTCCGAGTAGTATAGGTCGGTTCGGCGCATTGAAAGCGAATTCTAGAACTTTAAGTTCAAAGTTTGATTCAATTTGGTTTTGGGGTCGAAATCTTAGTTTCGTTGTTGTTTTTCACGTTCCAAAAATTCGAGCGAGTCCGTATCATGAATACAGACCTGCCAGTGCCTTTGCACGGGGTTTCGAGGGGTTCAGGTGAGTTTCAAACCCCTCGGAGTCAAATGCAAAACACCAGAATTTCTGTGTCTGGTTTCCTTCTATGCGTTCGTGGTTGCTTTGTCGCGTTCGCATAGAAGGATCTAGGCAGGGGTGAAAATTTGCCTATGCGTTCGCGTAGCTGCTCCGCGTTCGCATAGGGTAGGGCATTGGGCCATACCATCTTCGCCCTTATACAGTGCATTCGCACCCCCCAGCGCGTTCGCGTAGGTCTAGCCAAGCTAGGCTCCGCGTTCGCGAAGACCCCTCCGCGTTCACATAGAAGGCCTCATCAGGCCCTGGCCATTTGTTCATCGCGAACGCACTTCCCCTGATGCGTTCGCATAGAAGGGGCAGCTGGGCAGTGTGTTTTAAAATGGGACTTAAACCATTTTTGGGGATTCTTCTTCTTCCTTGGGGTGATTTTTGAGCATGCAAGAGAGCCAAACGACTTAGCTATTTTGAGGTAAGTAATTCCTACCATAAACTTAGTCTAATACTTGGATTCTTAGGTAGATTAACTCATTAATTAGTAGAAATTTAAGGGTTTGAGTAAAAACCTAGGTTTTATAAAAATTGGAAGAATTACCAAGGAATTTGCCATGAAATCACACAAAAACTATATATTAATGATCCTTAGCTATGGGTAATTGATTCCTTCAAAAATTTCCGGAATCCGAGCATGTGGGCCCGTGGGTGTATTTTAGGATTTTTCAAAGTAAGGTGAAATAACTAAGTAAATAGGAGAATTCCATACTTTTGAGTATAAATTGATATATTTGTATAATATTTGGCTAGTTTCGAGTCCTTGGGTGACGAGTTTGGAGTTTTCGGGCGCGTTCTTGACCCGGAGAGTAGGTTCGACATAAGGTGAGTCTCCTTTCTAACCTTGTAAGAGGGAATTGTCCCCATAGGTGATTATAAATAATTGCATGTCCTTATTTGCGGGGGCTACGCACGCACGAAGTGACGAGAGTCCATGCGTAGCTACTATTATGTTATGTTGGATAGTTCTAGGACTCACAAGCATGCTTTTATGTGCCTTACATGTGTCCCTAAATGTATTTAATTTTCATAGTATCCTTGAATTTGGTGTGAAAGTATTAGAAAGTTATGTTCAAAAATCATATTGCTTAAGTTCTTGCTTTTAGGCACAATCTCTGTTAAATCCCTAAATGTTGAAAAATTATGTGTATGTATGCGGCACCCGCATCGCATGTACGATTCGTGAGCGGGATATCCCTACTATTATGTCAACCGTGTTGCATGTTTGATTCTTGAGCGGGTAATAGATGCATCTATGGTTCGAGCCGTTCGACCCTCGGCAGTGCACATTTATTTTCGCGACGCTTTCGGCCGTACGCTTTCGGCCTATTATATGCTATATAATTTACTGGGAGGTTGTTGTAATTGTATAAACTGTTTCATGTGAAAAAGGGAATTTAGTACATTATGTGCTAGTGAAATCTGACATGCAAAGTAATTACAATTATACTTGAGATTTTATGTCTTTGTGATTACTACGACTGTTATGCCTGCCTAGTCCTTATTAAATTATGTTATTTCAAACTTTGACCCTAGTAAGTATCACGTCTACCTCTCGTCACTACTTCTTCGAGATTAGGCGGGATAATTACTAGGTACATATCTGTTTATGTACTCATGTTACGCTTTTGTACTTAATTTTACAGGCTCTGAGGCAAGTGCATCTGGGCATTTATCCGGAGCTCGTCCCTGACGTATATTTGGCGTGGAATTCTCGGTGAGCTGCTTTCCTTGACCTATCTCTCTGGAAGCGCCTTGTAGTTCCTCATTTCTTTTTCTATGTTTGTATTACTTTTCTTCAGACAGTAGGGCGAACTTATATTTCTTTTGGATACTCATTTCTATTAGATGCCCGTAGACCTGTGATGCCAGTTCCTGGCATACCCACGTAATGGATATTCTATTCTTTTGGGTTGTAATGATGGTGGTGATTACTATAATTATTTCTCACTTTTGGTTGTCTAAGTCACTAATTTACTTCGAATTTATGCATTTGAAAGAAAAATCTCTTAAGTATGGTGGATTATTTTATAAATCAAAAAAAGGGATCACTAGTAAATTAAGGTTGGCTTGCCTGACATCGAAGTTGGGCGCCATCGCGACCTAAAATGGGATTTGGGTCGTGACAACATGGTATCAGAGCTCTAGGTTCACGTAGGTCTCACAATTCACGGGCAAACTTAATAGAGTATTGCGGATCGATACGGAGACGTCTGTATTTATCTTCGGGAGGCTATAGGGTGTTAAGAAACCTCTCTTTATTCATGTTCTATCGTGCATTTGATGGTTTATTAAATCTTATTCTTCTATTTTCTCACATATGGTTAGGACACGCACGACTGACATTCCAGACCCAGGAGATTCCGCTATCCCTGCCATCCGAGGCCGTGCGGATGCCGGGGGAGGGCACTGGCCCGAGGTAGGGGACGAGGGTGTCCCAGAGCTGTTCTAGTAGCACACCCAGCAGATTCGGTAGAGGATCCTATCACAGAGGAGCAGGGCGAGGTGCCTCCAGCAGATCCTGTCCCAGTAGACTTTATAACGGCGCCAGGCTTCCAGGAGGTCATGGGCCGTATGATGAGATTCATGGACACTATGACGCGGGCTGGTTTATTTCCAGTGGATCGTGCCACATCTCAGGCAGGAGGGGGAGTCCACACCCCTACTGCCCAGGCCGCAGGGCATGCAACAACAGTTTATCAGACCTCGGATACACTGCCCGTGGGTGGAGCCCAGCCTGTAGAAGCATCACCTGAGCTCAGACCAACTGCGGATGGTGATTCGCAAAAGTTACTGGATAGATGGAACCGATTGCACCCTCCTATGAGGTGAGAAGGGAAAGGATGCCCAGGATTTCATTGATAGGTGCAGGGACATACTGCACAACATGAGGATACTGGAGTCCCATGGAGTTGACTGCACTACTTTTCAGCTTGAGGGCAGGGCACGCAGATGGTGGCAGTCCTATGTCCTTGGTAGACCGGCAGGTTCCCCTCCTATCACCTGGGAGCAGTTCACTCAGTTGTTCCTGGACATGTATATTCCACCCTCCGATAGGGAAGAGCTGCAGTATCAGTTTGAGCAGCTGGAGCAGGGACAAATGTTAGTGACAGACTACGAGGCCAGGTTTTCGGAGCTATCTGGTCATGCCCTTATGATACTTCCTACTGATGCTGAGAGAGTGCGGAGATTTGTAGTTGGGATGCACTCAGGTATTAGGTCCAACATGGCCTAAGAGGTGGAGATGGGGACTCCATATCAGCTTGTGGTCGAGATAGCTCGCCGGATTGAGGGTTATCGTTCGAGGGGCAGAGAGCAGAGTCAGCAGGATAAGAGAGCTAGATTTTCAGGAGATTTCTGAGGTGCCCCAGCCAGGGGTAGAGGTCAGTTTGGTAGAGGCCAGCCTAGCAAGCCTCCATATTCAGCTCCTCTACCACCTCCCCGTGGTGCTCCAGTGAGGCCCTATTTCAGCGCCATGCCAGAGAGTTCCTACCATCCACCAGCCATTCAGGGTTCCTCAGATGGGTATTTCGGTCATCAGGGGTCTTCTAGTGCTTACTTCAGTGCCATATCAGAGGGTTCTCACCGTCCCCTAGCTATCTAGGGTTCTTCTTCAAGCCAGCAGGCTATGCCACCGGCGAGATGTTATGAGTGTGGGGATCCAGGCCATATGAGGAGGACTTGTCCCAGGCTTCGGGGTAAGGCCATTCAACAGAGTTATCAGCCTACATTTTCAGCACCGGCGGTTCGTCCACCAAGAGGTGGAGGGCAGGCTGGTAGAGGTCATCCCAGAGGTGGAGGCCAGACAGGGGGAGCTCTGCCGTCCACTATTCATTCCAGCGAAGGTCAGTCATTCGGTGCTCCAGCTAGATTCTATGCTATTCCAGCCCGATCAGATGCAGTGGCCTCAGATGCCGTGATCACAGGTACTATTTCAGTATGTGGTAGAGATGCATCAGTGTTATTTGATCCAGGATCCACTTATTCATATGTGTCAGCCTTAGTTGCTTGTTTCCTGGATGTTCCTCGTGAGTCCTTGGGTACTCCTATTTATGTGTCTATTCCCGTGGGCGATTCTGTGGTAGTAGACTGGATTTATCGGTCTTGTGTGACTTCATTTTGTGGGTTCGATACCAGAGCGGATCTCCTATTGCTCGACATGGTTCATTTCAAGATTATTCTAGGCAGGGATTGGCTATCTCCCTATCATGCCGTGCTAGATTGCCATGCCAAGACAGTGACTTTAGCCATGCCCGAGTTGCCTAGGCTGGAGTGGAGAGGTTCCTCAGTTAGTGCAGCCAGCCGGGTTGTTTCATTCTTGAAGGCTCGACATATGGTCGTGAAGGGTTGTCTGGCCTATATTGCTTATGTGCGGGACACCACCGCCGAGTCTTCGACGATTGATTCAGTGCCAGTGGTTCGAGAGTTTGCTGATGTATTTTCTTCATGCTTTCCAGGCATGCCTTCGGATCGTGATATTGATTTCTGCATTGATTTAGCTCCAGGCACCCAACCTATATTTATTCCTCCGTACCGTTTGGCTCCGAAAGAGTTGAAGGAGCACCTTGAGGAGTTATTAGCTAAGGGGTTTATTAGGCTGAGTGTACCGCCGTGGGGTACCCCAGTTTATTTGTGAAGAAGAAGGATGGGACTATGCGGATGTGTATTGATTACCGCCAGTTGAACAAGGTCACCATTAAGAACAAATATCCTTTTCCGTGCATCGATGATTTGTTTGACCAGCTGCAGGGTGCTCGAGTGTTTTCTAAGATTGATTTGAGATCGTGATATCATCAGTTGAGGATTCGGGCTTCAGATGTTCCGAAGACTACTTTTCGTACGAGATATGGCCATTATGAGTTTCTGGTGATGTCCTTTGGCTTGAATAATTCCCCAGCAACATTTATGGACTTGATGAACCGGGTATTCAAGTCGTATATTGATTCCTTTGTCATTGTCTTCATTGATGACATTTTGATTTACTCACGTAGCCTGGGGGAGCACGAGCAACATTTGAGAGTTGTGCTCCAGACTTTGCGAGAACAGAAGCTATATACTAATTCTCCAAGTGTGAGTTCTGGTTGGATTCCGTGGCGTTCTTGGGGCATGTGGTATTCGGAGAGGGTATCAAGGTTGATCCTCAGAAGATTGAGGCGGTTCAGAGTTGGCCGCGTCCTACTTCAGCTACAGAGATAAGGAGTTTCATGGGTCTAGCAGGCTACTACCGACGATTTGTGGATGGATTCTCTTCCATTGCATCCCCATTGACTAGATTGACTCAGAAGAATGCCCCGTTCCAATGGTCCGACGAGTGTGAGGCGAGCTTTCAGAAGCTCAAGACAGTATTGACCTCAACACCAAGTTCTAGTATTGCCTTCCGGTTCTGGGATGTATACAGTATAATTCGACGCTTCACGTGTTGGCTTGGGGTGTGTGTTGATGCAGGAAAGGAGAGTTATTGCTTATGCTTCACGCCAGCTGAAGGTTCATGAGAAGAATTATCATGTGCATGATTTGGAGTTGGCAGCGATTGTTCATGCTCTTAAGATTTGGAGGCACTATTTGTATGGGGTGTCCTGTGAGGTTTATACGGATCACCGCAGCTTACAACACATGTTCAAACAAAGGGATATTAATTTGAAGCAGTGCAGGTGGCTTGAGTTGCTGAAGGATTATGACATCACCATTCTTTATCATTCAGGAAAGGCGAATACAGTAGCATATGCTTTGAGCAGGAAGGCGGAGATATGGGTAGCTTGGCTTATATTGCAGCAGAGGAGAGACCTCTAGCCTTGGACATTCAGTCCTTGGCTAATCGCCTGGTGATATTAGACCTTTTAGAGCCTCGTCGAGTTCTAGCACATGGGGTTGCTCAGTCTTTGTTATTAGGTGAAATTAAGCCTCGGCAGTTTGATGATCCGTGCTTGGCAGAGCTTCGGGAGACAGTGGTTCAGGGTGGTACCAAGGAGGTTACTATTGGCGAGGATAGTGTTCTGAGACTTCAGGGCCGTTTATGTGTTCCTA
>ML368330.1:0-15794 GCA_005239525.1 Nicotiana knightiana | reverse complement strand
ATTTCTCAACCGGACGTCCGAATCACGTCAAATCAACTCCGATTCTTACCAAATTTCACAGATGGGATGTAAACATCATAACAAACCTGTATCGAGATCCAGGACCAAAATATGGTCCCGATACCAATGGTTTTAATTATTAATTCATGTCTTTATTTCATTAAAATCCAGCAAAACAATTTCTTCAAAAATTGATTTCTAAGGCTAGGGACCTCGGAATTCAATTCCGGGCATACGACCAAGTCCCATATTTTACTGCGGACCTCCCGGGATTGTCAGAATATAGTTTCAGGTCCGTTTACTAAAAATGATGAACAAAGTCAACTAAAACCAAGTTTTAAATTCCAAATATTTCTATTTCTCATATTTTCACAATAAAGCTTTTAGGTTTCACGCCCAGACTGCGCACACAAATAGAGGTAATTAAAGTTAATATTTTTAAAGCTAATGAGCCTGGAATGGATTCTTAAATTTATAAGATGACCCTTTGGGTCATCACATATAATATAACAATTCACATGAAAATGAAATAACGTCACATGAAAACAAAAAGAAAACAAATACCAATTCACTTGGAAACAAAATAACATCACATCCACAGTTATGCAAGAAGCCACCCCCAACTCAATATGGTGCAATGTCCCCAATGCAACTAATCAAGATAGAATAAAATGGTGAAGGGTGCTCCCTGAATACTGCATCAAGTGCTCTCCTCACTGTCGTACTCCGTCACATCTTCTTTTCCTTCTTCCTCAGACCAATGGAGTGGAGCATCATCATCCTCTTCCGGCTCAGTCGATGGTAGTGGCTCTTGAGGCTTTAGAACTTTCAATAGACCCTTCACACCCTTCCACATGCGGGTGAAGAATTTATCTCTCTTCTTCATTGTGGTGTGTGCATTTGCTAGTTTGGCATGAGAAGAGCTCAATCCACCATGTGTCGTGGCCAAATCAGTATATGCTTCTCCAAATGATTTAGGTGATCCCCCTGCTTCTTTTGATCATCAAGGTTATTTTGAAAGTCTTTATTTGAAATGTATGTAGAAGGTCCCTCAGATGTTTCCCCAGGTCCCTAAGGAAGGTGAGGTACAAGCTTGCGAATCTGCCGCATTTCCTCGGAAAGCATAGAAAATGGTCATCCGGTGGAAGATGAAGGTTGGATAACCTGCTCGGTCTGAGAAGACAATCCCAATTTCCTCTTTTTGCTCTTGACTGCTCCGCGCTCTCCTCTTTTCTTTAAAGGGTTGATAGGCTTTCCCGGCTCTATCCAGTTGTCCCCCGATCCTCCTCAACCCTAGCAAGTTGGCACAACTCAGTGATAAGGGATGGGAATATCAATGATGGATCGTTTAATTACCGATACTCCCTCAGTTCATTGATGAAGATCTCACCAACATTGAGCGGAATACCATCAAGAATGCATGCTACCATCTGGGCTCTCATTATAGGTACATTCCATATATTCGAGACCGGAGAGACGCGACTGCATATAATGGCCAGCCATATCTTAACTTCAGCAGTGAACTCCTTGGATGTGATTCCTCTCTTTTCCGCTGCCCAAGGAACATCCACACCCGGGAATAATTTGGAGACCAACCAATCCCCTGGAACACAATGTTTTGCACGGAATGGGTCCATATCATGGTCTTGGAGGTGATAGACATGGTTCACAGCTTCTGCTCGAAAATGCACCACTGTGCCGCGAATCCTCATCTTTGGTTTTTTCAACCTGATGGCCGAGAGATTTGCGTACAACTCCCTCACCCATTGCTCATTGGCTCTGCAAGGTTGAGGGGAGAAATAAATCCAGCCCATGTCTACAAGTAGCTGGTAGAACTCATGAAGACGTTCCGAGACCTTATCTAACACTATCCCACTTTTCGGGAGCAACTTCTTCGAGATTAACTCGGCATGATACCGTTCCTGGCACTCGCATGCCAAGAATCGGTGTTGGTCACAATTTTCCTCAATCTCCAAAGGACTGTATTGTGCGGATTCATCATAGTTAGTGCTCATTTTAAGTTTATGTACCTGCAAACAAAGAATAGGAGTGAAAACGTGTTATGGCTACGAAATATGTGCAAAATGATTCGAAGATGCCAAAGAAATGATTGGACATACTATAACGACCCGACCAGTCGTTTTGAGCTCTAGTGCGTCAGCGGTTTGAAGTCATGATCAAATCCATGTCAGGTATTATGACTCGTGAGCATGGTCGGAGTTGAATTTCGGGAAGTTTGGAGTAAAATTAGAAAGAAAATTCTCATTTCAGAGGCCTTAAGTTGGAGAAATTGACTAAGATTGGAATTTCGAGTAAACGACCTCCGAATTGGATTTGAAGGTTCCTGCAAGTTCGTATGATGATTTCAGACTTGGGCGTATGTCCGGATCGGGCTTTGGATAACCCGGGAGCATTTCATCGTATATTGTGGAAGTCAGCATTTTGAAGAAATTTCCTAAGTTTGGCTTGAAGCGCATTTTAGTGTTAGTGATATCCGTTTGGGATTCTGAGCCTGGGAATAGCTGACATGGTGATTTTGGTGTTGGGAGCGCGATCAGAAGTGAATTCGGATGTCCGTAGGTTATTTTGAAGTCATTTGGCTAAAGATAGAAATTTGAAGGTTTTTGAGAAAACCGACTGGAAGTGGAAGTTTTAATATCGGGGTCGGAATGCGATTCCGGAAGTTGGAGCAGGTTCGTAATATCGAATATGACTTGTGTGCAAAATTTGGGGTTAATCGGTTGTTATTTGATAGGTTTCAGCATCGGATGTAGAAGTTGAAAATTTCAAGTTCATAAAGTTTGAATTTTAGTGTGATTTGTGATTTTGGCGTTGTTTGATGTGATTTGAGGCCTCGAGCAAGTCCGCATTATGTTTTGGAATAGGTTGGTGTAATTGGACGGGGTCTCGGGGGCCTTGAATGGATTCCGGGTGGTTAACGGATCAAGTTTGGAGTTTGAATAAGTGTTGAGGTTGCTATCATCTTGTGCGACTGCACCTGCGAGACTTTGGCCGTAGGTGCAGCTTTGGCACCGCAGGTGCGAGATTTTGCTGGCTTGGCTGGGAGTGTAGGTGCGATGTAATTTCCGCACCTGCGAAGGCGCAAATGCGGACAATGAGGCGCTTGTGCGGATCTGGCTGGAGGAGAAGGAAGCCGCAGGTATGGGCTCTTGGGCGTACCTACGGGAGCGCAGGTGCGAGGTATGGACCGCAGGTGCGGAAATGAGGCGTGGGCAGATTATTTTAAAAACGGGAATTTTGCCATTTCTCCTCCTATTTTCATTTGGCATGGGTGATTGTGGGAGCTTCAAAGAGGGATTTTCTTCAAGGATCACAAGGTATGTTATTCCAACTCAATTTAAGTTAAATGCATGGTCTAGGTACAGATTTGAGTATGGGAATTGTGAGAATTATGGAATTTTGAAGAAAAACCTAGAATTTAGTATTTTTGAATATTGACCACGAAATTGAGCATGAAATTTGAGTAAATTGTATACTTGATCTAGTAAAGCTGCGGGTAGAGTTTATCTTCGAGAAATTTCGGAATCCGGGCACGTGGGCCCGAGGGCATTTTGGTCAATTCCTTGACGGAGTTGGGAATTTATGTAATTTGAATTGCTGTAAATATTAGAGTATATTTTCATTGGTTTTTCGTTATTTGGATAGTTTTGGGGCGTTGTGCATCCATTGGAGTCGTCGGAAGGGCTTGGAATCCGGTTATGGAATTTCGGAGCGAGGTAAGTCTCCTTTCTAATCTTGTGAGGGGAAATTGTCCCCATATGTGAACTAATTACATATGTTCTACTATTTGTGGGGGCTACGTATACACAAAGTGACGGGAGTCCGTGCGTAGCTACTATTATGGTTATGTCCGGGTAATTTAGGACCCGAAAGCATGTTTTATTTTCCGTTCTTGTATCTTTGCTGACGAATTCCAATGTTTAAACCTTACTGAACTTGGTAGAAATGGATTTCTGGAAAATATTTAAATACTATTTTTGTGACCTTTAAAAGAGAAATTTGTCATTTACTTGAGTATTTGTTTTCCCGATGTAGTCGGGGTGGACTGTTGATTGTGCATGACTGTGTATGACCGCTTCGTAATTTACATTCCGTGAGCGGAGTGTTATTTCCCCCACTCTCATGGGAGCGGGCTGTACGCCACGACGAAATTGAAAGATGTAATTATGGTTCGGGCGGTTCGCCCTCGGCAGTGCACATATATGATTATTATGATGGCTCAGGCCGGTTGTCCTTATTCCGTATGCAACATTATGTTGTTAATGATTTCATGGATTTTGAAGTGACAAGATATTTGGGGAAAAATGAAGTAGTAATTGTTTATTTACTTCCAGTACTTATTTGAATTACAATTATCTTTAATGTTTAATTTTTCTATCATCCTCGCATGCCTATTACTGATATCATATCTTTTTAAATTATTTGGGTGGACCTTACTGAGTGTCAAGTCGACCTCTCGTCACTACCTCTTCGATGTTAGGCGGGATACTTACTCAGTACACGTTATTTTCGTACTCATGCTACACTTGCTGTGCATTTTGTTGCACAGGTACCTTCAAAGCAATATGGCTGACTTGGAGACTTAGACGAGCTGCATCACTTGGAGACGACCGCAGTCGGTAGAGTGTTCATATATGTATTGCATTCTCATTTTATTCCTTGTCCAATTTGTATTTCCGACAAGCTTTTTAGAATTTGTAAAATTCTTAGAAATGGCTCATGTACTTGTGTCACCGGGTTCTGGGATGTGTTTGGGATGTATTTTATCAAAATGGAATTTTGGACTGTTATTTCTACTTAATGGATTTTATTTAGATATTACGTGTTAAGTGAAAGGTAATGATTTCAAAAATGTTAAAACAGAAAATTTAACTTAACCATTTAATGATTGGCTTGCTTGACAGCGGTGTCCGACGCCATCACGACCTTATGGATTTTGGGTCGTGTCGACATGGGATCAGAGCTCTAGGTTCCCTTAGGTTTCACGAGTCATGAGCAAGTCTAGTAGAGTCTTGCGGATCGGTACGGAGACGTCTGTACTTATCTTCGAGAGGCTACAGGGCTGTTAAGAGTACTTCCCTTCTTGATTCCTCATCGTGCGATTTGATTCCTCCGAGGCTTATGCCTACGTGTCTTCCTACTCAATATTATGCGTCGCGAAGCGCTTGCTATGAATCAGGAATTTGAGGAATTGAAATGGCGCTATGGGTATGGTGCGGGATGTTTCCCCCAACGAAGTTGACTAAGGCTATTGTCGTTGTTCTGCAGAGGAGTAATATGTTGTTTCAGCCAGTAACTGTGATTCCGGGGACTTTGAGGTTATGCTCAGGTTGTGATGATGCTGACGAATGGTTACCAGACAGTGTCACTATGATGGTAGAATGCTCGCCCATGCATTGGGGTGATGAATGACTTGAAGGGAGGTCTTCTCAGAGTGTGATTTCGAGATTTCAGTATTTTAGTTCTGGCGGAGGAAAGGCATTTGGATTATAAATGGTCAGGTTTTGGGTTGATAAAGTAGTAAGACTTGGTGTTTTCAAGTAAGGTAGGATATTCACCTGTGATGTGATATTATCGTCATTGATCGAATGGAATGTGTTAAGTCTGTCGGTGTTATGGTTTCTTCGGTTGCATTGGGTCAGAGTGTTGTGAAGTAATATTGAAGAAGCGGTTGTCAGAGATCATGTTGCGTGGTGGTTTAGGACTGAATAGTCATTTTTAATGAAGGTAGTTCGAGAAAGATGATCCTCGGAGAGTTTGAAGTCGTGGTGATCTACTGGTGTAAGAGCAGCAGAGAATGATATTGAATTAAGGTAGGAATTGGGCACCATACAATGAAGGAAGATATGTGAAAAGTGCTAGGCGGTGGTTCCCTTTCTAAAAGGCCAGGTGTAAGGAATGGAGGTCAGGTAGTTGTTTAAAGGAATGAGTTTAACAAGTGAGAGAGTGGCAGCGTAGCACATGAGTTCAGTGGTAAGACAACTGCCTATCTTGAGGGAACGTTTGAGAGTTCTAGTGGAGGGTGATTGGGTCCACGAGCTTAAGTTGAAATGTGGGTTATTTCGGCGGAAGGTTGGATACAACAAGGAGGAGTTAATAGGAATGAAGAAGGACACAATGTGGAGGTAAATTTGAATATGTTGTAGCGCATTTAGTAGATGTCCATGAGGAGCGGACGGACTGGTAAAGTTGGTGAATGAGAGCAGTCTTAGGATGAGGTATTGATGATGCAGAGAGTGTGTATTTCAGCGTCGTTGGAAGGTATCACTTGGTGATTTCCACAGGTGGGTTATCTCCTGTGAGTAGGTTAGTGGTTGCATGATTGGTAAGTTTCTACGAGGGATTCTGGTGGCTATTCGGTAGGAGGCAGAATGTGTGAATGGTGCTAGAGAATTTGAGTATTTAGGGAATGCTGATAGGAGAATTCGGAGGAATTGGACGGATTGGTCAAGCATGATCATGTTAACAAAGGAGAAAGGATCTAAACAGGGTCTAGAGTGGTGCAAGGAGTGGCTTCGGGCTAAGTGGGGGAGTCCCACCGCCTGCAATTGGGTTGTAGGATGGTCTTCTCATAGGGTTGCAGATTGTTGGCATATTGGCAAGTTAGTACAGTTGAGGGAAAGGAGTAGAGTGGTAATTGTGCATGGGATTTGATAAATGTGTGCACAAGTTGGTCCTATTATACCAGGGTTAGGTTTTGGGAGATTTAGAATTTATGCTTAAGGCATAGGCGAGTTGTAAGGGTAGTGACTCAGTCACGTGCTTCATTGAGAATGTGTGCATGTGCTAGAAGAGCCTTGGAATTGATTGTGTTCGGGGCCAGTCAGAGTGGGTGACTCTCAATAGTGGTCCTAATGAATTCAAAGATTAAGAATGCGGTGTTTAAGGGTTTCAAGCAACAGTATGATTAAGGGTCGAGCTTTTGCAGTATAATTTATGAGAAAAGATAAGATGGTTGGGGTGTTCTATGATATGTTTCAGCGTGCAGGATAGTATTGGGAGAGTGAGAGAAGTAAACTCCGGATTTGTAGAAAGATTATCAGGACGGGGGATATCGATCTGAGATGTGAATGCACATAAGGAGGGTATGAGACGGTTTGTGGGATTGAGGCAGCATGGTCTCGTGAATCAAGGCCACTTCGGGATGAGTGAGGATGGAGTTTGTTATGTGTTGAATGTGGTTACTATTATTTTCTGAGGAAAATAAGGATAATTAAGAGAAGATAGATTGGCTAGCCGTGGTTGAAATGGCACATGTACGACGGTGATCAATTCCTCCTGTGTGATTGAGTTATGCGTGTGGTTTGCACAGTGTGTGCGAGGTTTGACGGCCGCTATAACAGATTTAATTTGGAAGCATTCAAGTATTAAGGCTTGTCAAGTTCAGGCGGATCCCAGAAGGATTATGGTGGTATAGACTATTACTTGAGGATTTGCCTATTTTGTGATTGTGAGAATTCACTCTCGTGTGTTATGGTCCCCTTGAATTGAATTAATGAGAGGTTTCTATGTGATTAAGTGTTTCCTTTATTAGTGGTTCAGGATTTATGATGGAATTCCTATGCTATTCCATATCGGCATGTTAGGTGCAGTAATTAGTGTGGAGCTGGAAGTAAGGATCAGGGTTGCGGTTCGGCGTCGTCAAGGGTGTCATGAGCTCGGGTGAGCAAGCGAAAAAGGGATTTGAATGTTTAAGTAAGCAGGTGATGACTTCAGCGTCATCTGAGATCGGTGTTTGATGAAAGAGGCTTTGTGTCCTGGTTATGGAATTCTTGATTTGCTTTACAACATTAGTGTGGTCGGAGGTATGGATGTGCAGACTTGTTGCCTTGCGTGGAAGGTCGTGGAAGCATGACCGCGGGAATATTGCATAAGTGTGACTTGTAGTCACCTGATGGATTGAAAATTGGACCGAGGTTGAGGAAGTGTAATGTTACCTATTTGAGAATGTATTCTTGGAAGGCGTTCAGTTCATCTTTGTTGTGAGTTGTGGGGTGTTGTCCCGGCTATGATGGTTGATCTTGCGTGTTATGAGAGGAAGTGGGCTATTTTGGACCCAGGTAAGGCTACCAACCTAGTTCCGTGCGAGCAGAATCGACTTGAAGTGTGAATGGATTTAAACAAGATTATGGGCTTCATGCGAGTCAGATGTGTTCATTTCAGTATAGCGCTCCTCAAGGAGGGGTGTTGGAATATCAGATGTTGTTCCGTTTTCTTCAAATTCATGTGATATTATGATTGTACCGTGTGAGCTGTGAAACGGCTTGATAATTTCTTAGGTGTTGAGATTCCGCGTAGTGATGAGGTTATGTGAGCAGGATGTCTCTTGAGATTCAGATTATATATCACACCTTACTTGTGCTTAAGTTTTGGTAGCATATGACTCTATTAGTCTCCCCAGGATGGTATAATGCACTTAGCGTGCTTGTGACCGATATTCAGTAATTTGTAATAGTGAGCAATTCTGCTCTGTTTATATTTCCTTATGTGAATTTTATGATGGGATAGGGTGGCACGCTGCCACGGCTTTGTTATTTGGATCGGGTTGCACGCCGCAACAGTGCGATGATGAGTAAGGTTCCTACATTTATTTTTTCTTGTGTTTTACTTTCTATTTTCTGAGAAGATTTCATAATAAGTTGCGTGAGTTGAGAAGTCTTTTCTTGAGTCATTTCTTTATGTATCATGTTCGAGTTATGGCCTAGTAGCGCGTTGTGTTGTCATGTGAGACTATTGGTCATGTTTGGGGTGATTTGTTGTCTGAGCAGTTCATACTGGGTGAGACGAGATTTTTGGATCAGGGATCTAGTGCGATAAGATTATGTAAAATACATTGAAGNCGTGCACCTGCCCGTTCTACCACAACCCAGTTGAGCACATTAGCTTGATCAAGCCTGAAGACATCCTCCTTTATCCATACAATCAGCTCAGAACCCAATTCCAATACCTGACTAAGACCACCATCTTATTACAAACCAATAAGGGTAACTGTCTTATATATATATATATATATATATATAAGACAGTTACCCTTATTGGTTTGTAATAAGATGGTGGTCTTAGTCAGGTATTGGAATTGGGTTCTGAGCTGATTGTATGGATAAAGGAGGATGTCTTCAGGCTTGATCAAGCTAATGTGCTCAACTGGGTTGTGGTAGAACGGGCAGGTGCACGAGGTGTTAGACAGTGATTTCAGATAACTCCAGAGCAGTTCTTAGCACTAGCACGTTCGAGGAAAAACGTCTGTTTAAGTGGGAGAGAATGTAATGACCCGACCAGTCGTTTTGATCTCTAGAGCTTCGTTCAGCGGTTTGAAGTCATGAGCAGCTACATGTCAGGTATTATGACTTGTGGGCATGGTCGGAGTTGAATTTCGGGAAGTTCGGAGTCAAATTGGAAAGAAAATTCTCATTCCAGAAGCCTTAAGTTGGAGAAATTGACTAAGAATGGAATTTTGAGTAAACGACCTCCGAATCGGGATTTGAAGGTTCCTGTAGGTTCGTATGATGATTTTGGACTTGGGCGTATGTCCAGATCGGGCTTTGGATAACCCGGGAGCATTTCGGCATATATTGTGGAAGTCAGCATTTTGAAGAAATTTCCTAAGTTTGGATTGAAGCGCATTTCAACTTTATTGATGTCTCTTTGGGATTCCGATCCTGGGAATAGCTCTGCATGGTGATACTCGAGTTGGGAGAGCGATCGAAAGTGAATTCGGATGTCCGTAGGTTATTTTGAAGTCATTTGGCTAAAGATGGAAATTTGAAGGTTTTTGAGAAAACCGACCGAAAGTGGAAATTTTGATATCGGGGTCAGAATGCGATTCCTGAAGTTGGAGCAGGTCCGTAATGTCGTATATGACTTTTGTGCAAAATTTGAGTTCAATCGGTTGTGATTTGATAGGTTTCGGCATCGGATGTAGAAGTTGGAAATTTCAAGCTCATAAAGTTTGAATTTTAGTGCGATTCGTGATTTCGGCATTGTTTGATGTGATTTGAGGCCTCGAGTAAGTCCGCATTATGTTTTGGAACAGGTTGGTGAAATTGGACGGGGTTCCGGGGGCCTTGGGTGGTTAACGGATCAAGTTTGGAGTTTGAAGAAGTGCTGAGGTTGCTGTCATCTGGTGTGACCGCACCTGCGAGGCTTTTGCCATAGGTGCGAGATTTTGCTAGCTTGGTTGGGAGCGCAGGAGCGATGTAATTTCCGCACCTATGAAGACGCAGATGCGGACAATGGGGCGCAGGTGCGGATCCGACTGGAGGAGAATAAAGCCGCAGGTGCGTGCTCTTGGGCGCACCTGCGGGAGCGCAGGTGCGAGGTATGGACCACAGGTGCGGAATTGAGGCTTGGGCAGATTGTTTTAAAACGGGAATTTCGCCATTTCTCCTCCTATTTTAATTTGGCATGGGCGATTGTGGGGATCTTCAAATAGGGATTTTCGTCAAGGATCACAAGTTAAGTTATTCCAACTCATTTTAAGTTAAATGCATGGTCTAGGTACGGGTTTGAGTATGGGAATTGTGAGAATTATAAAATTTACAAGAAAAACCTAGAATTTGGTATTTTTGAATATTGACCACGAAATTGAGCATGGAATTTGAGTAAATTGTGTACTTGAGCTAGTAAAGCTACGGGTAGAGTTTATCTTCGAGAAATTTCAGAATCCGGGTACGTGGGCCCAAGGGCATTTTGGTCAATTCCTTGACGGAGTTGGGAATTTATATAATTTGAATTGTTGCAAATATTAGAGTATATTTTCATTGGTTTGTCGTTATTTGGATGGTTTTGGGGCGTTGTGCGTCTATTGGAGTCATCGGAAGGGCTTGGAAGCCGGTTATGGAATTTCGGAGCGAGGTAAGTCTCCTTTCTAACCTTGTGAGGGGCAATTGTCCCCATATGTGAACTAATTAAATATGTGCTACTATTTTTGGGGGCTATGTACGCACGAAGTGACGGGAGTCCGTGCGTAGCTACTATTCTGTTTATGTCCGGGCAGTTTAGGACGCGAAAGCTTGTTTTATTTTCTGTTCTTTTATCTTTACTGACGAATTCCAAAATGTTTAAACCTTACTGAACTTGGTAAAAATGGATTTCTGAAAAGATATAAATACTATTTTTGTGACCTTTAAAAGAGAAATTTGTCATTTACTTGAGTATTTATTTTCCCGATGTCGTCGGGGTGGACTGTTGATTGTCCATGACTGTATGTGAACGCTTCGCAATTTACATTCTGCGAGCGGAGTGTTATTTCCCCCACTCTCATGGGAGCGGGCCGTATGCCACAACGCGATTGGAAGATGTAATTATGGTTCGGGCCGTTCGACCCTCGGCAGTGCACATATATGGTTATTATGATGGTTCAGGCCGGTTGTCCTTTATGCGCATGTTACATTGTTAATGATTTTATGGATTTTGAAGTGACAAGATATTTGGGGGAAAATGAAGTAGTAATTTTTTATTTACTTCTAGTACTTATTTGAATTACATTTATCTTTAATGTTTACTGTTTTTGTATCATCCTCGTATGCCTATTACTGATCATATCTTGTTAAATTATTTGGTTGGACCTTAGTGAGTGTCAAGTCGACTCCTCGTCACTACCTCTTAGAGGTTAGGCGGGATACTTATTGAGTACACGTTGTTTTCGTACTCATGCTACACTTGCTGTGCATTTTGTTGCACAGGTACCTTCATAGAAATATGGCTGACTTGGAGACTTAGACGAGCTGCATCACTTGGAGACGACCCGCAGCCGGTAGAGTGTTCATATATGTATTGCATTCTCATTTTATTCCTTGTCCAATTTTTATTTCGGACAAGCTTTTTAGAATTTGTAAAATTCTTAGAAATGGCTCATGTACTTGTGTCACCGGGTTCTGGGATGTGTTTGGGATGTATTTTATCAAAATGGAATTTTGGACTGTTATTTCTACTTAATGGATTTTATTTAGATATTACATGTTAAGTGAAAGGTAATGATTTCAAAAATGCTAAAACAGGAAATTTAACTTAACCATTTAATGATTGGCTTGCTTGACAGTGGTGTCCAGGCCATCACAACCTTATGGATTTTGAGTCGTGACACAAACGAAACCAGCCTTAGAAAATTTTTTTAAAAAATTTCAAATCTGCAGGTGTCTGCTCTCTGATGTCACAATTGTGACATTTTCTTCGCAATTGTGAAGGCATCAGGTTTTCACAAGTTTCGCAAATGCGAAATTTTTTTCGCAAATGCGAAGATGGTAAGGGCTGCCAGCATTCGCAATTGAGACCACCTCTTCGTAAATGCGAAGAGGCCATCGCAATTGCGACCCTTCGTCCCCAGCCCTAGAACAGTTTTCAAGCATGAAATTTTTTTCCATGAATCCCACTTTTAAACACACCAATCAGTTTTTAGGAACTCAAATAGGCAATAAACATCACATATAACCACAAATTGCAAGAAATATTTCAACGATTCGGCTATGAACCTCAACACCTAAACCACTCCTATTTTAATATAATCATGGGTACTCATACTTCCCCAATCTCTAGCATAGCATTAGGCTCACACTCTCAACCAACCTCACCTAGAAATTAGTACACGATTTAGCAAAATATACATTTTCCTTTGTAAGGAACCATTGGAAACCTAGGTTTTGAGAAAAATAAATGAAGGAAAAAGAAGAATAAGATGATGATGAAATGATTAAGCGATCATACCTGGATGCTTGCACTTAGGAGTGGAAATCTTAGAATTTGAAGTTTGGGAGAGTACCAGCCGTCAGTCTTTTTTTTGTCTCAAAAGACTTTGCTGCTTTTAAATAAAATTAACGACCAGACTCATTAAAACCCCTCTGATGTCGCATTTGTGACACCCTGTTCGCAATTGCGAACTTCCATGTTTCAGCAGTAGTCGCAAATGCGACAGTTTTCTCGATTTTGCGAGTTGGGCCATTTTCGCAAATGCGAATGCTGGTGCTTCTGCAACTTTCTGCTACTGGTTTTGTTGCTCTCCGTCACCCCGACCTACTCAAATCAACTCCAAAAAATTCTAAAACTAGGCAGATTAGTTTTAAAAAAACAATGTAAATTTCAAAATGACTAAAGATTTAGAAAACGATGGGTTGCCTCCCACCAAGCGCCGCATTTAACGTCGTGGCACAACGCGGATCAACTTTACCACTTTTCTCGCCACTTGGATGATATGAAGTGGGCACCTAGTTTGGAGTCAAGCTTGTGACCACGAGTGGTGGTGGGAGGGGGTGATAAGTAAATGATCGAGCCAAGCGTTAATTTCTTCATTTTGCACTTCTTGGATTTCATGTGAGGAAATGTGATTTTGCCTTGTTACTCTTTCAAATTGTAAATTGTATGGCCTTTGCCTTTCCTCCTCGCAATCTCTCCTTGACTCGTGTAGTTCAATTTCCATATCACCACGTAAGTCGAATATTGAAAAATGCTTGGAATGCGACGTCAACCCTCCAAATTCCAAATTCTTCCTGGATTTTGACATCCTCTATTTCCCCCGGACTAGAATCAATCTCAACCACATTTTCAATTACATTGGTTGACTCTAATTCCTCATTTTTCCTGGCATCACTAATACTCATGGAGTCGGTTGGCGGATGTTCAATTCTTGATTCCTCAAAGTAAAGCTCACTTTCTCCCTCGGAGTTGGACTCTTTTTGACCTTCTTCCACACTTTCAATTGATAGTCATAATGAGCCTCAATCAATGATTTCTAAATGACTACCCAATATTTTCCAATAGACGGGTAGTATATTCTCTTTATGATTTTTCCAAATATAAAAGAGTTATCCTTCAGTTCGAGTGCAGTGGAGAGGTCAGCTAGTTGAGGCAACTACTTGGGAGTCCGAATCGGACATGCAGAGCAGATATCCCCACTTGTTTTCCAGTTCAGGTAATTTTCTAGGTCCGTTCGAGGACGAACATTTGTATAAGAGGGGGAGGTTGTGATGACCAAAAGGTTCATCTTATGAATTGAGACTCCATTCCAGGATCATTAGCCTTAAAAAGATAAATTTTATTCACCTCAATTTACGTGCACAGTCCGGGCGTGAAACCGAAAAGCTTTTATGTGAAAATATGAGAAATGATAATTTTTAGAGTTAAAAATTTAGTTTTAGTTGACTTTGGTCAACATTTTCAGTAAACGAACCCAGATCTGTATTCCGACGGTCCCAAAAGGTCCGCAGTAAAATATGGGACTTGGCCGTATGCCCAAAATTTAATTTTGAGAACCCTAGCTTTAGAAATAAATTTTTGAAGAAAATTGTTTTGTTGGATTTTTAAGGAAATAAAGAAATGAATTAATGTGTGAACTCGTAGGTATCGGGCCCGTATTTTGGTTCCAAATCCCGGTACAGATTTATTATGAAGTTTATATCATATATGTGAAATTTGGTGAGAAATCGGAGTTGATTTGACGTGATTCGGACATCCGGTTGAGAAATAGTGAAATTGAAGTGTTCTTGAGAAAAATCATGAGTTTTGAGGTTGAATTCATAGTTTTAAATATTATTTTTATGATTTGATCTCACAAGCAAGTCCGTATGATATTTTTAGACTTGCGTGCATGTTTCGTTTGGAGCCCCGAAGGCTTGGATGAGTTTTGGATAGGCCACAAAGTGTTTAGACATAGAAAGGTTCATAGTTGGTGTCTAGTGTCTGTCCAGGCCTCTGATCTCGCAATTGCGAGATCAAGCTTCGCAATTGTGAAGTTAACAGGACTGGTAATTGCGAGGCATTATATCGCAAATGCAAAACAGGCATGAGAAGGCCATTCTCGCAAATGCGAAGACTGCCCAGCAAGCCCACTGGTCGAAAATGCAACAATTAGGTCACAAATTCGAAGGCAGCAGGGATTTCGAAGGGTTCGCAATTCCGAACCCCTAATCGCATTTGCGATAACTTCAGCTTCTCAAATACGTTTTTAGACGGGATTTTTACCCATTTTTCAATTCTCTCAAACCCTAAACCTCCATAGAGGATTTTTCAAAGACTCAAACTTCTCCAAATCATAGGTAAGCGATTTCTAACTAATTCCTTTCAATCCTTAACAGCCTTTAACAAGATTTGAACCTTGAATCTAGAGTTTTCGTGGTAAACAATTGGGATTTTTGGGTAGAACTTAGGAACTTCGAAAATTGGGAATTTAGACCTCGAATTGAGGACGGCTTCCAAAACCAATTGTATATCCGGGCTTGGGGGAGAATGGGTAAACGGGTTTTGGTCTGAACCTCGAGTTTAGACCAAGCGGGCCAGGGGTCGATTTTTGTCTTTTGATCGGATAACATAGGAAAATAATAGTTTTTCATTAAAGTTAATTCCTTTAGCAATAATTGATGATATTGAACCAATTATGATTAAATTCGAGCGGGTTAGAGGAAAATTCTAAAGGAAAAGTTGTGATTGAGCACTGAGTGGCCTGCGTAATCGAAGTAAGTGTTTGGTATAACCTTGATTTGAGGGAATAGGAATCCCCGACTTGAATTCCTTGTGAAATTGCATGTGAGTGGTGTATAGGTGAGGTGACGAGTACCTATGCACCACCAAATTATCTGTTTAGTATGTTCCCTTCCCCGTTTCCAATTTATTTGATTCCTGGCTTAGTTGTTTCAGGATTTTGATGCCTCCATGTCTACTTGTTTTGCCTACTTGTTTGTTAGACATTTTTTTTAAGCAATCCACTAGGCAGGGCCTAGGGTTAGTTTTATTAATGCTAAAAAGCGAAAAAAGAACCACATAGGAAGAGTACAAATAAGGGGGAC
>MDKJ01072933.1:0-20207 GCA_005239525.1 Nicotiana knightiana | reverse complement strand
CCCCTAAACTTATCACTATGAATTATTAAATCTTGTAAAGTATATAAGAGTTCTTAAGAAATTATGGTACTCGCAAATCTCTGCAAGATTAACACTCAAAGGGCTTCACAAAATAAGAAGTTGTTAAGTTCATGCATGAATTTAAGTATCAAGTAGCCATGCTCAAAACATAAGGGAATAATAGAGAAATTTGAACCAAAACAGAAAATGGTCAAATTCATCTACAACTACAATGTTGGAATATCTAGCCTATGTTCAACTTGATCTGCACAGCACTTCAAAGTGAATATTAACATGTGATGTAAATTGAGTCTTTAGAGTTACTGAAATAACTGACAGCCATATTTCTCTGTCTAAACATCAAAAAGCAAACAATTAACCAAATGCAAGTAAATTGCAGAACATATATGTACATTGAAGTGAAGCTGAAAAATATCACATATTATTAGAATGGAATTGATTGATATCCGAGTAGAAGTATAGATGCTTTGATGAGATTCCAAAATCATTTTTTACATATAAAGTGTAGAGGAAGGCGGTTATTACCTCACTACATGTGAGCTTACAAGCAATTGCACGGCTTAGTTCACGAAGAAACACAGTGATGAGCTTCAAAGGTGTTATGATAAATGTTCTCCATAGCTAAAATGCTAAAATTGAAACCTGGTTACAGCATAACAAAAACCACCTTGACAATAGATCTTTGAGATCGAACAGAATGATCGCTAACACCAAACTCCGGCGAGGTCCAGCAACAACTTTTAGTACCCAAAGCGAAAACCAAGTAGCAAGATAATGTCTAAATGAAGCAGCCCCGAATCTGACCTTAGTAGTGACAAACACGACGCACAACAAACGGTTCCACGCCTCTATTCGATCTTAAAATGAGAGGCAAAACAGGATCAAACAAAATAGTGACTTCCGCATCTAATGATAAGGAATTTGATCTCTTAAAAATCCACAGATGAAGAATGGTGAAAGACCCGTTGGAATCCTTTCCATATCCGAATTCATTTCCGTGTTTTTAGAGCTTTTCCGTTAATTTTTGTTTCTTCTGCTGCTAGGTTAGGGAATTAGAGGGGAGGGGGGAGGGGTTCGGCTGGTTCTCTCTAGTGTGTGTCTATGGGTGATTTGGAGAAATGAGAGTGAAGGAGAGGGGGGCGACTGTTGCTGTTTGTAAGAGGGAGGGGGAGAGGTCTGTTTGTTTAGAGGGTGCTGTGTGTGTGTGTGTTTCGGACAGTGTGGTCGAAAGGGACTGGGGAGGGATCATTTTCCGGCGAGTATTTAGGCGGAATGGAGGTGAAAGGTTGCTGAAGAGAATGGAGAAGACAGAGGTCAGCGGCGGCTGTCTAGGTAACTAGGTCTCTAGCTAGGTCTAGGTTGTTTTAAATGGTGAGGGAGATGGGTGTTGGTCCGGACCGGGTCGGGCAGGTGGGGTTTTGGGTTAGGGCGAATTAGGAGGACATTGGGTCATGAAACTTGGCCCAGTTCGGATTTACCCTTAACAACCTTCTCTTCTTTTATGCCTTTTTTTATAGAATTAGCCACTTTAGACTCAAATTTAATTTAAATCTATTTCTTGGCTAGCCCATGTATTTATTTTATCTAATGATGGACCCGTGAAATTAATTCATTCATTAACCTACGAATGCAATTTCGATTTTTTAGAAGATGCATTTAATAATGTAACTAAATCCTTAAAATGCAGTTTAAACCTAAAATGGCACGAAATGAGAAATGTGATAACTTTTTTATGAATTTTTTTCTATAATTTTAAAGTAGTAAACATGCATGAAATGCAACTAAATAAAGAAAAGTTCCTAAAATTTATTAAAATTATTTTTTTTTGATTATTTTTAGGAGTAATTTTCATGCGGGGCAAAAATTTGGTGTTCACAAGTACCACAGAAATGACGGAGTCACAATTCACACGGTGCACGCCCACACGCCCGTCACCTATCACGTGCGTCACCTCAACACAAAACACATAAGATGTAACACGTAATTCAGAGTTTCATACCCTCATCGCCAAGTTTAAAAGTGTTACTTAGCTTGAACAATCCAACTCCAATACCAAGCAAGGGAAATGATGCTCTAAAAGTCCATCTCACGCGTACCGGCCTCTGAACGGCTCAAACTAGCCAAAAGCAACTCAAATACATCAAACAATGCCAAAAAGAACAAACCCAATCAATAAAGGTCTAATCTTTAATCAAAATTCCGAAATCGACCAAAAAGTCAAACCCTGGCCCGCGCCTCGGAACCCGATGTAACTAAAAAAATATGAAAGCTCATTCAATTACGAGTCCAACCATACTAGTTTAACCCGAATACGACTATGAATCGATGTTCAAAACTCAAAAATTCACTCTATGAAACATTAGACAACCCTCCCCCCCAATTTTCTCTTTAATATTCACAATCGAATTACCAAAAATTAAAATAGATTCATGAAATTAACCAAAACCAGTAGTGTATGGTGAAAATCGTCTCAAATATTTCCCAAATCCAAGTTCCCTAACTCGAAATATGACCAAATGAACAAACTCTCGATATTAAATATTTTTGTCTAGCTGTTCTACCTTGTTTTGTGTGCCAAGTTATCTGGAGACTCGCTTTTGATGCATCCACGTAAAATTCCAGTCAAGTTAGGCTTTTGAATCACCCAATTTAGACTTAAAATGAGGGAGATATGATGTTTTGAAGTTTTAAATGAAGCCTGGAAATTGAAGGGATAAAAAAATGACATTTTCGCAATTATTTTAAACCAGAATTTTCGCTTTCGTACCCAAAACTCATTCGGAACCTCCCGGACACAAACCATATATACGTTTTAATCATACAATACACTACGAACCTTCTCGCACTCAAAACACCAAAAAGAGGTCATCTTGACTCGATATTGACCATGGTCAAACTCCAAATCCTTAACTAGCTTCTCAACCAATGATCGAAAACACACCCGAGCCCCCAGGACCCCATTCAATCACAACAAGTATTAAAACACGATACGAACTTATTCGAAGCTTCAAATCACATCAAACAACATAAAAATGAAGAATCACACCTCAAATCAAAAATCAATGAACATTGAACTTTTAACTTCCAAAACTCATTTTGAAACATACCAAATCAACTGAGAATCCACCCAAATTCTTGACACAAGTCCCAAATGACATAATGAAGTTATTCCAATTCCCGAAACCACAATCCGAATTCGATATCCTCAAAGTGAACTCTGGGTCAAACTTATGAACTTTCCAAACCTTTAAATTTCCAATTTTTTCCAATTTGTGCCGTAACCTTCTAGAAACATCCAAAAGCAAATTCGGGCATACGATCGAGTCCAAAATCACCACCCGGACAAAACGGAACCATCAAAACTCTGTTTCGAGGTCAAATTCAATAAAGTCAAACTTGGTCAACTGTTCCAACTTAAAGCTTCCTAGTTGAGAATCATTCTTCCAAATCAATTCTGAATAACCTGAAAACCAAAACCGACGATCCACACAAGTCAAAATACATCATACAGAGTTACTAATGCCCTCAAACTACCAAACGAAGTGCAAATGCTCAAAATGACCGGTCGGGTCATTATATTCTCCCCCCTTAAGCATGTGTTCGTCCTCGTACGTACCAAGAGTCGTTCCAAATCCATCAAATCGCCGTGTAACCTTACCTTGCACATACCCGGGGGTGATCCCACATCACTCTATCCTATATAGGCCCAACAACGCAACGCAACTGAAGATCATTACTTCAGCCTTAGTCCGTAAACCAGGAAACCCAATTTCCAACATCCCGAATTTCTTATAAGACCCGAATCTCGCATCCACACACTATATAAGTCTGAACAAGTTACATCAATCCATAACCATAACCCAAGACACAATCACCTGATATACCACATAACTCAAATGCTCATAGAAATAACTTCTGACCACAATAGCTGCTCGAGGACCAACCCGACACCAGTAATAAACCTCATATCAAATAAAATATCGTTCTAAAACCTTCGTACACTTCCGATGATGAAAGAAACACGCAGAACTCATAGACATCCATCATATCAACAAGTCATGGAGCTCTCTCTCCTTCAACAAGAACTATAGCAAATTTTTAAGTCGATCAACATCATTATTCTTTCAAATATACTGCAATCAAATCCGATAGCACCCATCCTAGATCCGACAAACTCATCTTATCAAGTACCAGTTACTCTAATGAAATACCACACTGATACAACCGTAAACCACCAACCGTGCATCCGTGCACCGATATTAAAAAATTCAAATGTACTCAAACAAAGAAAATGACTCCGATGATAGAACTGTCGTGCAAGCTCAACGAGTACCACCACCACGTAATTCTAAGAACCCATCACACCCCATAGAACCAAATCACATGAATCTAACACAAAGGATCATATCCCAACATAACTTCGCTGCAATGCGCGACCCATCCAAAGACTTGTCCACGTGAAACATCTCAATTCACAATGCTCAAAATCAACAATCACGTGCAATTTGATGTATAGTACCAAAGGTGCATGACCATAACCACTGAGAAGCAAATAAATCAATACCATAGTCCGGAAAGAACATAATAAATGTGCAATCAACCATTCAACACCCTAACACCCATCTCACTCAAATTCTGCCCTAAGGCCCAAATAGAACCGCACCAAGTATGCGTATAACTAACGAATCACATCCCTTGTAGCATAGAAGAGTAATACATGGAACATACCAGAACACGAATAAGCTCAACTATAACTGAATGGCACATCCTTCAACAATAGCAGTACGGAGTCAACAATCCACCCGGTGTAGAATACACATCCTCATTTGGCTTACCAATGGGCCCCCAAATAAACCCTAATCCCCCGAAGATAAATAACTAACCCTCCGAAGGTCCACAATGACCTAACTATAACACATACTATCATCTGGCTAGCTTTGGCCATATCTTCATAATTCACAACCATGATACAATCTGCTCCTGAGAACTCCCAGTCCCAAATCAATAGAATACACGAATCACCATATCTGACCCCTACTCCACCTCCTGAAGGTCTAACACATCTCTCATACACGATCATCCCAGGAGAAATACTTATATAAATCTTCCGTCCACATAAAAAATTCAGAATATCAGCAATCGATCGACCAGGCGAGTACTACAATACCAATGAAGCATTCATAAGTCAAAACACAATGTGCCTTCCGAGATGCGCACCCTTCTCAGGAAAGACCAAGTAGTTTTAGCATTGATATAAACATAGTAAACTGCCCATGCTATCTAAGAATTCAAAAACTTCCCTTCAACACTGAATCGTGACCTTGCACGTATAATTCTCAATCCTACACAACCCACCACATCTATCATGCCATCATATGACAACTACAAGTTTCTCATAATCAACTCTGAGTCACAAGCATAATACATAGTTGATCCCAATACGCAACATGCTCCTCACGTCGACAGGAAAAATCCATCTCAAATCGTGGTAGAAAACATCGAGAACTCTTCGAAGACCATTTGCACATAACTAAACCGACAAAACTGAATCTCTCTAGCTCAACCAAGCCACGCAGGTCGTCAAACCCAAGAGTATCACCACAAGACACATGTAGAAACTCAATATTTTATAAGTACCCAAAGAACCGATCATATCCATTCGGTGCTAATCCAATCTACTATTAACTTATCCCATTTCACCGAATTCCTTCCAAATTGCCTTCAAATTGATACTTGTCCTTTCTAGACCAACACGGCCCTTAACCAAAACTCACCCCCACGAACTCTATCATAGAACCACACCTCCCTAAGGCCCATAAACCGCTGAATTCCCTCTTAAGTACCCCAAAAGTACCACAACTGAGATACCCACTATGAAGAGACCTTCTACGAATTTAAAGCCATTTATTTTCCCTTCCTGATACTGAAATGTAAAATCCATAAGAATATAGAAATACCGCGAGTCTCAACACCGTCCAAAGTAAATCTCAGTTTCTAGCCATATACAAATCCTAAAAATTCCCAATTGCTACATATAAATCTTGAATCAATTAGAATCATTCTCTAGAGTCATCCGCTCTACTCAAATCTCAATTGCACCACCCAAACGGGTCGAACGACTTGTGCCCCATTATCACGACAACACACAAAGAAGCAATCCCACATTAACGCCACCAAGAAAATTCCTACTACATGCATACTACATCCTTCATGAATAACCACTCAATCATCCCATGATTTCTGTATACTCATAGAGTTTAATGCAACATATATCCAGAAATTCGCTTCCTTAATTCATCCTCAAACTATCACGGCCCCAAATCCTAAGCCGGTTGTGATGGCGCCTATCATGGAACTAGGCTAGCCAACAATTTGCATACTAACATATTATTTCATAGTTTCCAAAACTATTATGATCTTTCACAAAAAAAAAATTATTTCGCTTAAGCTGTTTAAAGCAACAAAATGAATAAAACAGTTTATACACTACTCCAAAAACCTACAGTCAACCGTCATGAGCATCTACGAGTAGTACAAAATAACCCTACTGTCATAATACATCAAGACTCGGAATGAGGAACTAAATACAAAACAAGAAATGGGAAAAGAGATGCTGTGGACACTGAACAGCTACCTCGAAATCCCAACTCCGACTCTACACGAAGGAAGAAAACTAGCGCTCGGTACCAGCACTTGTATCTGCACATATGGGTGCAGGGAGTAATGTGAGTACGCCAACTCAGTAGTAATGAAAATAAATCAAGTCTAAGCAGTAAGAAACACATAGGATCAAATCATCAATTCGCAATAAGCACAACCTTTCTTTCCAACAGTTTATATATTAAATCAACATGCTTTAAAAGCCAACTTCAGTAAAAATCTTTTTGGAATATACTTGCCAACAGTTTCAACATAACTTTTAAGAAGTTTATTGTAAAAATGATAAAAATCATAAAAAACCTCTCGGGCAAAACATATTTCATAACTTCAAAGTGAAAGTGGTAAAATCATAAGTGTCCCCTCGGGAAAAACATGTATCAAAAACTGCCCCTCGGGCGTTCCATCACGCAGAATCATCCCCTCGGGCATACCTCATAGTCACTCATAATCAGCCCCTCGGGCAACTTCACAGTCACTCATACCTCCCAATCACTCGTCACTCGGCCCTTGGCACTCGCATTTAGTAGGTACCTGCGCTCACTGGGGGTGTGTACAGACTCCGGAGGGGATCCTTCAGCCGAAGCGCTAATATCAAGCCACCTCGTGGCATCTCATATCCTCAAAATCAGGCCCTCAAAATCACTCAGTGAGAAACTCTCAAAAATCCACCCGGGCTCTCAGTAAAACGGGGTACACGACCCAAAACTTCATTTTACATATCAGAAATAGTATAAATTAGGCTGAGTTTTGAAAACAATTAAACATAATATGACTTAGTGTAAATCATAAGTCAACACAATGAGGAAATATCAGTAAAAGCCCCCAAGGGGTCTAAACAAGTCGGCGCAAGGCCCCATGGCTTACAGCCCAAATATAGCAATAATTTTAAAACACGATTTAAAATATGATTTATAAGTAAATACGCAACTCAATAGTTGCCGCGGAAAGAACCAAGTCCAAATCCAAAAAAAAAGCAGTGCACGCCACACACTCATAATCCGGCATGTGCGCCACTCCAAAAATAGTGAGAAAATACGAAGTACGGGGTTTCATACCCTCAGGACAAGATATACAGTCATTACTTACCTAAATTGTCACGACCCCAAATCCTAAGCCGGCCCGTGATGGCGCCTATCGTGGAACTAGGTTAGCCAATATATCACATGTTCACAGTTTCTTTTAAAGTCCCATTTGCAAAAATCAGAGAATTTCATAAATATACAAAAACTACTGAATAAAGTAAGTCATCATAATACAATACTGCCAACCCCAAAACCAAGAGCCAACGTGTCATGAGCATCTAGAAGAATAAGTCATAATATACTATCATAATACAAAACCTCCAAATGAAATGAAGATACAACAGGGAGGGAAAAACAGAGATGCTGTGGACGCTGGACAACCACCTCTATATCCCGCAAATCTAGCTCCGCTGCGGAATAAAGGCTAATGTTCGATGTCTGCTCCTAAATCTGCACATAGAGGGTAGGGAGTAATGTGAGTACACCAACTCAGTAGTAATGAAAAATAAATCAGGTCTGAGCAGCAAGAACACATAAAATCAATGTCATCAAATCACAAGAGGCACAACCTTACTTTCCAATAATATAACATAGATGTATGAAATCGTCATACCTGAAATCAACTTCCGGAAAACCCTTTTAAAATATATATTTTTCAACAACTTCAACCGAAAGGTCTAGTATAAAAATGAAATGAATCATATAGAGGCCCCTCGGGCAAAACATATTTCATAAGCTTAGAGTGAAAGTAGTAAAATCATCAGTAGCCCCTCGGCCAAAAACATGTATCATAATCAGCCCCTCGGGCATGCCTCACAGTCACTCATAATCAGTCACTCATACCTCCCAATCACTCGTCACTCGGAAATCGACACTCACACTCAGTAGGTACCTGCGCTCACTGGGGGTGTGTAGAGACTCCGAGTTCGGAGGGGCTCCTTCAGCCCAAACGCTAAATAAACAGCCAAATCATCGCATCAATTACTCTCAGGCTCTCAGCCTGTCTCATATCATAAATATCCTCACAACATTGGCCCTCGGCCGCACTCAGTCATACACTCTCAACATGCCACTCGGGAAATAAATAAAACGGGGTTCTCGACCCAATTAGTATTTCATTCAAGAAATCGTAATATCATCAACTAGGAGTGTCAACAATTTCACAAGAAAGACTGAGTGAAAAATCATAGTTTCAAAGTAGTGAGAATATCAGTAAAATAGCCCCCAAAGGGTTGAAACAGATCGGCACTAGGCCCCAAACATGGCTCACAGCCCAAATATTACACAATTTTTAGAACATAATTAACATAAGGTTTTGAGTAAATATGCAACTCATTAGTCACCACGGAGAGGACCTAGTCTAATCCAAAAGTCAGTACGCGCCACATACTCGTCATTCGACATGTGCGCCATTCCAGAAACAACAAGAAATGTGAAGTTCAGGGTTTCATAAGCTCAGGACAAGATTTATAGCCATTACTTACCTCTACCGAGCCACAACACTAGTCCGCTATGCTTTTTCCCCTCCAATTGGCTCCCGATTGCTCCAAATCTAGCCAAAACCAGTTTAACATCATCAATCTATATCGAAGGAACTCAACCCAATCGAAAATCATCAAATTAAACAACAATCTCGAAATTCGGCCAAACCCGAGCCCCGGGCCCACGTCTCGGAATCCGATAAAAATTACATCACAAGAACCCTTATCCTCGTACATACCAAGAATATCAAAATTGAACCACCATTGCCCACTCAAATTCTCAAAAGAAAAATAAATTTTCCATGCACCCTTCTTCCTCAACTTTGGTTCAATTACAGAAATTTTATGGTTTAATCACTTAGGAATTGACATAAAAACGAGTTATGAAGTTCAAAACCTTACCTCCAAGTGATTCCCTTGATTTCCCTTCAAATCCCTCTCAATCGCATGCAACAATGGAGGAAAATACAAGCCAATTCGCACCTCAGGCCTTTTAAACATTCTGCCCAACTAAAATATTTCTTCATCGCGAACGCGTCACTAGGACCGTGTTCGCATAGAACAATCCAACATGCCCCTAATTTAACTCTACGCAGATGCGGCTTCAAGCCCGCGAATGCGAAGCACTACTACCCCCAGGCCTTCCCTCATGCACCCTCTGACCCGCGAACGCATAGGTCAAAGGCTTGGGGTCCTCAAAAGGCTCACAACTCTATGCGAACGCGCACAGACACCCGCGTTTGTGATGACCACCCACCTCAACACTACGTGTTCGCACCCCTTCACCCGCGAACACGTAGAACAACTGGATCCCCTTCCACCAAACACTCTAAGCGAACACGAGCGCCCCTCTGCAAATGCATAGAGTAAAACCCTGCTGCAGAAACACCAGCAAACTAGCCAAGTTCCAAAACAAAAAATCGATCCGTTAACCATCCGAAACACACCCGAGGCCCTTGGGACCTCAACCAAACATACCAACATATCCCATAACATTATTCAAACTTATTCGAGCCTTCGAAACACAAAAAACAACGCAACAACACCAAAATCCCATCAAGCGTATGAACTTTGAAACTTCAAATTTTCGTCAACTACGCCAAAACCAACCAAAACACCTTAGATTGACCTGAAATTTTGCAGACATATCCAAAATGACATTATGAACCTTATCCAACTTCCGGAATTCCATTCCGACCTCGATAGCCTATTTTCCACTGCCGATCGAAAATTTCCAAAAACTAACTTTCGCCAATTCAAGCCTAATTCTTCACCGGACATCACAAAAATATTCTGAAAACACTCGTAAGTCCTAAATCACCTTTCGAAGCTATCTGATTCGTAAAATCCGAATTCTGAGGTCGTTTACCAATAAGTCAACTCTCAGTTGACTTTCTCAACTATTAAGCTACTTTAAAAGGCTAAATGCCTAAACTCTCACCATAACCACTCCGGACCCAAACCAACTGATCCAACACATCAAAAACACGATAGCGATATATAAAAAATGCAGAAATAGGGGAAACGGGGTAAACCTCATGGAACAACCGGTCGGTCGTTATATAAAACCGGCCCAAAATACTAATTTGCGATGGTCTTGCCTCTCGAATCGGCTCTCGATTGCTCCAAATCTATCCAAAACCAGATTAATATCATTAATATATGCTAAATGAACAAGTCCCACTCAAAAATTATCAAAATTAGGCACAATTCCTGAAATTGGCCGAACTCGGCCCCCGAGCCCACGTTTCGGAATTCTAAAAAAATTGCATCACAATAATCCTTATCATTTCCCGAGTCTATACATATAAAATTCATCAAAATCCGACCATAATTAACCCCTAACTTCCTTAATAATAAGTCTCAATTTCCCAACCCCTAATTTATGCCATTAAATTCCACTGGTTCCAAGCCTAACCCGTCAAATAACAACATAGAATCGAGTTTTTGGTCGAAGAAACTTACCTCCACGGAATACCCTAGAAATCCCTCTTCAATTTGCTCCCAAAATATCTCAACCCGCATGCAAAAGTGATGAAAGTGCCAAAAATTCACTAAGAGCCCTTTATATATGATCTGCCCAGCGATTCCCGCACCTGCGGCCCCATTAGCGCACCTGCGGACCCGCACCTGCGGTCCCAGGTGCAGACCTTCGCATCCGACTTAAATCCCGACTTCCGCACCTGCGGACCTCTTCTCGCACCTGCGGGCTCGCAGGTACGACCAAACATCCACCCATGTGCTCCTAGGACAGGTCACCCTCTTCCACACCTGCACAAGGTCTTCGCACCTGCGGACCTCGCGCTTGCAATCCTCCTTCCGTAGGTGTGACCACACCAGCAGTGGTGCACCAGCAGCAGTTTTGCTTCTATTTTCCAAGTCCAAACCTCCGTTAACCATCCGAAATCAATTCAAAGTCCCTCGGGACCCCAACCAAATATACCAAGACGTCATAAATAATCACCCAAACTTATTCGAACCCTCGGGACATTCAAAATAACATCAAAACACAAATTCGACTCATGAATCAAGCCTAAGAATCCTAAATCTCCCGAAAATCACCAACGATGCCGAAACCAACCAAAACACATCCGAATGACCTGAAAATTTGCACACACGTCCAAAATGAAATTACGAACCTGATGCAATGTCTGAAATTCCATTCCGACCCGATAACCCATTTTCCACCACCGACCGAAAATCACCAAAGACTAACTTTCGCCAATTCAAGCCTAATTCTACACCGGACATCAAAACCACATTCCGAACACACTCCTAAGACCCAAATAACATAACGAAGCTATCCAACCCATAAAATCTATATTCCGAGGTTGTCTACCAATGAGTCAACTCCCATATGACTTTTCCAACTATTAAGCCAGTTAAGAGACTAAGTGTCTCAGTTCTCACCACGATCACCCAGAACCCGATCCAACCGACCCAACACATCATTATTAGGTTAACTAGCACTTAGTCTTTCTTTCCATCATTTAAATTGTGTTTTGGGTTGAGGAAGTTTTTGGTTTTGAAAGAAAACTTCAAAAATGTAAAATGATGTTTTCCAAGACCAAATGTTATCGGAATTGGAAAAATTTAGTATGGTTGAACTCGTATCGGAATGAGTGATCACAATTTATAAAATTTGTCGGGTTCTGAGGTGCGGGCCCGGGGGTCGACTTTTGGATCAATTTTTATAATTTTGTAAAGATTGGAACTTTATATTCGGAATAGTTCCTTATATGTTTTATGTGTATTTTGAAGTTTTTTTAGTTGATTGTGAGCGGTCCGGAGGTCTTTCCGCCCAGGAAGTCTATTTTTGAGTACCGGATTGTCGTCCTTGAGGTAAGTATCTTGCCTAACCTTGTGTGGGGGACCTAGTTGATAAACATTTATGTTATTTGGGTTTTCTTGATGTTGTCTATTATTGGGCCCTTGTTATAGATGAGCTTTATTTCGTAAAGTTAACTATTTAGGCGAGAATGATTATAGTTGCTTCCCTTGCCGAGATGATGTTTTTTTCATTGTTGACTCCCTTGTCGGGATGGTATGATTTCTATTATTGTTTATACTGTTAATGATATTGTTTGCGTTGTTGACTCCCTTACCGGGATGTTGTGATTTATGGTTCTTATTATTGATTTCCAAATGCTGTAATTTATGGTTCTTATTGTTGATTTCCCTTGTTAAATCATTGTTTATGTTATTTTAGCACGAGGGGACATTTTGTGCCGAGTGTTTGTGACGTTATGCACGAGGAGACATTTTGTGCCGAGTGTTTATTTATTTATTGCACGAGGCGACATTCCGTGCCGAGTGTTTGTGAGGTTATGCACGAGGGGACATTCTGTGCCGAGTGTTCATTTATTTATTGCACGAGGGGAAATTCTGTGTCGAGTGTTATTTATTTATTGCACGAGGGGACATTCTGTGCCGAGTGTTTGTGAGGTTATGCACGAGGGGACATTCCGTGCCGAGTTTTTATTTATTTATTTCACGATGGGACATTCCGTGCCGAGTGTTATTTATTTATTGCACGAGGGGACATTATGTGCCGAGTCTTATTTATTTATTGTACGAGGGGACACTCCGTCCCAAGTTTTTATGCATTATTATTTCCGTTTTTCCTTTTTGCTATTTACTGCACTTGTTTTGGTGAGGATGAGAGTAAAGCACGAAGGGTGATGATGTGCACTTTTCTTTGCATTTTATTCCGTTGTTCTAACTTTGGATATTCCTACCGATCTCTCACTGCAATTATTGGCAAGATTTGATATTCCTCCTGTACCGCATGGCAAATTTCTGAGTTACGGACTGAGTTCCGATGGATAAATCTTGAGGAGATTTTTATCAAGAAATTTTATTGAAAAGCATTATTGAAAAAGCAATGGTTTTGAAATAATTATATTTGAATGACTTTTACATCGAAGGTATATTTGAAAAGCTCTAATCTTGCCTAAAATGACATTTGGAAGTCTTTTACTGGGAAAGCATCCTTGGGAAGTTTGGTATTCTGAAAGAAACTATGTTTTACGTAATTCTCTCCATTAAATATACTTATATCTACTTTTGGAGAAAGTATGTTTTCAAAGGAAACTCTTCCATAAAAAATGATTTTATTTGCAAAAGTTATTCATATGAACTGCTGTATAAAAACTTCTACCAATTACGGATTTTAATGGCTAAGGCCCGATGTGAAAGAACCAACGTGGAGTTGAGTTATTGGTGTTCTCTATTGTATTGTGTTTCCTTTCGATTCGGCTTGTTTTGCTATCTATATTTTCGTGTATTTATGTGTTGTTCGCAATTTATTTCTGTAATTTCCTTCCGCTTTATATTGTCAATGTCGTAAATTAATCCGTGAAGCCTTAGGTAGATGTAACGTTCGGTCATTTCTATATTCATGTTATTTATTTTGTAGACCAGTGGTGTCTTGACTAGTCCTAGTCACTACTCCACCGAGGTTAGTCTTGATACTTACTGGGCACCACTGTTGTGTGCTCATACTACATTCCTGAACATTTTTGTGTGCAGATCCAGGTATACATTGTAGTAGCTATGTGGATGATTGTCGAGGAGACTCAAGGTACCCTACTGCTGCGTTCGCGGGCGTCAGAGTCACCTTCTTTGTATTTATTAATCATACATTGTTGTATTTATTTCCAAACAGATGAACTTAGAAGTTGTAGAAGATTCGTAGAGCTTATGACTTGTATTACCAGATTTGGGAAAGTTTGTACATTCTGTTGAGATTCTATATCGAGACTGTTAGTTTTCCTTTATTATTGTGGCTATTCAGTAACCGTTAGGCTTACCTAGTCCCTAAGACTAGGTGTCATCACGATACCCAACGGAGGGGAAATTTGGGTCGTGACAAGTTGGTATCAGAGCTCTAATTTCATAGGTGCTACGAGTCATAAGCGAGTCTAGTAGAGTCTTGCGGATCGGTACGGAGGCGTTTGTACTTATCTTCGAGAGGCTATGGAACTATTAGGAAAATTTCACTTCCTTCATTCCTATCGCGCGAGTTCATTGATCTTGAAGTTTTAAATTATCGTTTCATTCTCTCACCGACGGTGAGGAAAAGATCGACGGTTCCTGATGATGTTACCTCGAAGCAAGTGTCGCAAGGGTCAGAGACAGGGGCCAATAAGGATCACGTGCCGCAGTTAAGATGCCTACTAGAGCAGCCGTTGAGGATTCGTAGTAGTTCTAGTTGGGGGACAGGTACTGGGGGTGCCTGTTGCTTTCCCGGACTTAAGGAGACCTGAGCGCAGTTTTGAGTATAAGTGGTACATTGACTCAGGAAGGGTTGATTCTAGTGCACCAGTTGCTTCACAGATCATGGGAGGAGTTCAGACTCCCACCGTCTACAGTCCAGAGTAGCGAGATCAAATTGGTTAGGTTCCAATTTTTATGGCAGCACGACATGTGGTTTCAGTTCAGCCCGTGGGTAGGACAGTAGCCTCTGAGGAAGAATACCTTAGGCTTGAGAGGTATAGAAAGTATAACCCTTCTATCTTTCAGTAGATTGGAGACAGATGGTGCCCATGGTTTCCTGGAGGAGTGTCACTATATTCTTCGTACTTCGGGTATTGTGGAGACTAGCGGGATTGCTATTGTCACGTCTCAGGTTTAGAGTAGTAGGTTGATCAGTGGTGGCAGCATATGAGTTGGGGGTAACCTGGCCGAGTTAGCTTCAATAGCGTGGATTCAGTTTTTGGAAATGTTTTGAGGGAGGTTGCACATTAGTTCCTTCAAGATGTACGCGCGCGAAATTTGAGCAGTTGCGTCAGGGCGCTATGTCACTATTGTAGCATGCCGTTAGATTCAGTGAGTTAGCCAGACATGCACTTCGTTTGGTTTCTTCAGTTGGGAGATGAGTATGTAGTGTCATTTGGGAGATTCAGGCATGATATTCGGTTTAGCAGGACTCGAGAGTTAGAGTAGGATGCCTCATTTCAGCAGGTTGTAGTGATCGCTCGCCGGTTAAAGCGCACGTGGGACCGGGAGCGAGAGGAAGGACGAGATCAGGGAGGGAGTTTAGGGAGGCTATGAGGCCTTGTAGATAAGAGGAATCTATTGGTCCGTATTATGGAGGCAAGGCATGACACGGTAGAAGTTTTGTGGGTCAACTTGTTCAGTTTGCATTACCAGCTTCGCATGGGATTTAAAGTACGCATGGGTCTCAGAGTTCGTATTGTGTGTTTTTCCACAGCCTTGACGGCAGCGAGATTGTTTTCAGTGTGGAGATGTTAGCCACAGAGTGAGAGACTGTCCCAAGATTCAGGTAGGTGTGTGGTAGCAAGGTATTCAGGTGAGTAGAGGGTGCCTAAGAGGGGGAGGCCCGACCCATTGTTGTGTTTCATATAGTAAAATAGAGGATGTTGTGCCAGATATCATCACACAGGTATGTTTTGATGTGTTACAGAGGGGCATCAATTGTATTTCACTATAGTTCTGCTGGTCGGGATGAGTTCTCTTATTGTTGTTTCATTTATGAGTGAGTTCCATGTTTTGCACTCCATTTTGTGTTTGCTCCTGTTGGGAGATTCCATGAGTAGTAGCCCGTGTCTATTGTTGTTTATTTCACTCTTGATAGTGGTGAGACTTGAAGTGAGTCCTTGTTGTTCTTCGTGGTAAGTTTTATGTGATTTTCCTGAGTATTTTGTTTACGAGTTGTGATTTGATATTCCATCGAGATGTGAGATCAACTAGCGTTATGATTTTATCAGCTGAGATGAATTAGTGGAGGAATTTCAATTGGTATGATATATTTTTTGTATGTCATTCAGAGTTGAGGGAGAGGTCCTCGTGATATTTGTGATTCGATATGTTTGGACCGGGCTAAGTACCGCGGTGGAATTTTATCAGGATGGAATCCTTGTGATTTGTTCATATGCTTTGATTCTTCCTTGTTATATTGCCTTTGGTATGTCGGTATTGATGGAGAGTTGTGACTATGGGCTTGTTTTATAGTTTCTTTATATATTTCTATTTTCATATTCTGTCATTTCGTTATGTGTTTCTTTAGTTTAGTTGTGGGATGTATGCCTGGAGGTTTTAGTTATGGCTTGGTGATTTGGGTGTTTAATGATGATGTCTTCGTGTTCATTGCATCATTATTAGTGTTATGGGGTTTGGAAACAGAGTTCTTTCAGATGTGGGACTAATTGCCAATGTCGAGTTGATTTCGGACAGCTATGGTGATCAAAAATGTTATTTGAGCCTATGTGTGATGTGTTATGTTCTGTGGTCATGCCTTGTGGGTGAGTCCTGAGTCGATGCAGCTGCTTGAGGCTAATGCCGGATATGGATTTAGAATCGGGTCTTTTGTAAATGAGTAGAGGGTGAGAAGTAGAGATATGAGGCTTATTGGTGGTGATGTGAAGGCTATATTGCGGTTTTGATTGTTTCATTGGGCTTATGTGGGTCGGGGTGATGTGGGATCACCCGTAGCTATGTGTTGGAAGTATACCATCAGCGATTGGATGAGTTCAAGGTGAATCTTGGCACGTTCGAGGACGAACGTTTGTTTAAGAGGGGGAGGATGTGATGAATGGGCTCATAGCCTACATTACAACCAATTACAATCCTATTTGATCCTAGACTGAATGGGCTCGATTAATAGAGTAGTACACTAGGGCCAAGCCTATGGTGCATCTTTTGTGACATATGAATGTTATTTCTGAGAGTGAGTGAATTCCTCCTATCTTGAGTTCGTATGTTCTTAAATTTTGTTGCGGGTGGAACTATTCTCTTTTGTTGTGTGAGGGCACTTGATTCATGAAGGAAATGTAATTTCATTCACCTCTATGTTAGAGTAAGTGAGTGAGTTGTGAATAATGCATGGTACTAGTGAGTCAAATGTTGAGGTGACGATGTTACACCCTTGTGCTTAGTCTATTTTAAGTATTCTTGGTGTGATGACTTAGGAGAATTGTTTATAAAGGTCGTGTCTATATAAAGCATAGTTTGGTTGCTCAAGGACGAGCAACTTTTAAGTGTGGGTAATGATGTTTGGATATAATTTCATATTTTTAGTGCATTATTTACCTTACATTTAGGTTCTTTAATTCTAAACTATACTATATTTGTGCTTAATTGAGTTTATTTTAAGCACAAATATAGTATAGTTTAGCATTAAAGTACATAAATGTAACGTAAGTAATGCACAAAAAATGTGGAATTATAGCCAAACATTAATCACCCTTGGGTATATGCATGTTAAGGTTAAATAGTGGTTTGATGGTTTTGGAAATAACTCTTGGCACGTTAACGTATGTTTAAGTGGGAGAGAATATAATGACCCGACCGGTCATTTTGAGCATTTGCACTTCACTCGGTAGTTTACACGTATGAATATCTCCATATGATGTATTATGACTTATGTGAATCATTGGTTTTGGTTTTCAGGTTATTCAGAATTGGTTTGGAAGAATGAATTTCATTGTTGAAGCTTTAAGTTGAAAGAGTTGACCAGTTTGACTGTTTGTGAATTTGACCCCGGAATAGAGTTTTGATGGTTTTGTTAGGTCCGGATGGTGATTTTTGGACTCTGGCGTATGCCCGGATTTGCATTTGGATGGTTCTAGAAGGTTTCGACACAAGTTGGCAAAAATTAGAAATTTGAAGGTTTGGAAAGTTCATAAGTTTGAGCGAAAGTTGACTTTGATGGTATCGAATTTGGATTTGGGTTCCGGGAATTTGAATAGCTTATTCATGTCATTTGGGACTTGTGTGCAAAATTTGGGTTCATTCCAGGATGATTTGATATGTTTCGTCGCGAGTTTTGGAAATTGAAAGTTCAAAGTTCATAGATTTTGATTTGAGGTGTGATTCATCATTTCCATATTTTTATGTGTGTTTTGAGGCCTCGAGTAGGTTCGTGTTATGTTATGTGACTTGTTGCTATGTTTGGACAGGGTCCCGAGGGGCTCGGGTGTGTTTCAGATTGATTCCGGATCATTTTGTTCAATTTAGGATTATTACTTGGCTTGCATTGTTTTGAACTGCTGTTGGTTATTGGTGTTGGATCCGACTTATGTTCTAGCTCGTCACTACATTCAATCCAAGGTTAGGCATGTTACTTATTGAGTACATGGAGTCGGTTGTACTCATACTACACTTATACACCTTTCGTGTAGATGTTGACTGATGACGTTGCTGTGATCGACGGGAGCTGGAATTGAAGATGTACATGCGTTCCGGTTGTAGCTGCCTCTTGTTCACGATAGTCTTAGATCTATAGAACTATGTTTATGTACTTTTCAAACAGAGGATGTATTTACTTCATTTCAACTTTGTAGACTCTATTCTTAGAAGCTCGTGATTTGTACTACTAGTCCTTGGAAAATGTATAAGATTGAGTAAATAACTTTCGTTTAATTGTCTTGTTAATATCATTGGAATTGGATAGTTACTAGTTGGCTTACCTAACAGGTTTGGTTAGGTTCCATCACGACTAGTGGATTTGGGGTCGTGACAATTTGGTCATGTGAGTTTTGGTGGATTAATATTGACAATAATTAACATATGTAATGCACAATGTGGTTGTCGTTCTGAGAGTGTTTGGTTGTCGTTATCATACAGCAGCCTTGCCTAGGGGAGATAAGTTTGCACCTAGGGCTAGGAAGGCAATATTCATTGGGTACTCATAAACACAAAAGGGCTACAAACTGTATGACCTTGAACATAAGTCATTTTTTTAAGCAGGGATGTGATTTTTCAAGAGGGAAGATTTCCTTTATTCTAATTTGTATTAGACTTGTGTCTTTGTAGAAATATGAGCTATTCCATTGTTGCTTTCCTCGATTTCTCTTGTCTTAGACCTTAGAATCCATACTCACTAGATAAATCTTTTTGTATTTAAAGTAAAAATTGTTATCGCCTCTGTGTTAAAACTCAGAAAATCAGAAGAACTGTTAGAAGAAACATAAAATATATATAAACGATAAGAAATATTCCGAGTCCACAATTTCCTTGTGTGTCCTTAAGGAATTTTAACCCCCTCACAAGTTGCCAAGGTAATGGATTAAATCCTCCCAGGATGAAACGGAATAACCTTCCTGCAACAGTGGCAATACCAACTGCAGGATACCAACAAACTCAAAGAACGGAGCAAGATCACACTTACGAATTTGAGAGAGAGAGAGACTGCGAAGTAGAATGCAGTATTCAAAATGGAATTAGTGTTTTTCAGTGTCTGGAAAAATAAGCCATGCCTCAGAATTTATAGGAAACTATTGGAAGAGGTGTGATGTCTGTTCAGGAAAAAAAGTGTCTGTTCAAGAAGGAAAAGAAGCAAAGGCAGCGTTTTTGGATTTCAGATAATTCCGTTAATGAACTAACTGACATTTAATTTAATTATTAAATAATTAATTAAATAAACTTTGTCCAAAAATAATCTTATCGATAGATCATTTGACAAATCCAAATCCAAATCAAAATCCGAAGCCGAAGCCGAAGCCGAGCCGAGCGAGCGACGACGACGGTGCGAGGATACATCCTCTTCAACTCCTTTTAA
>ML368329.1:18018-36478 GCA_005239525.1 Nicotiana knightiana | reverse complement strand
AAGGACCTTGCACCTGCGTGGTTCCCGCAATGTCCTTCGTGTACTTCTTTCATCACGTATTCACTTTGATTTGGTCCAAGGCACCTTGCTAGGGGACCTCCAAACATTTTTCGATATAGAGTGTCACAAACTAGGCAGTACCGTGCAACTTTTCGGTGAAGTGCTTGAGCTTCTTTCTTATCTTCAGGCACGGTACCACCCTTAAAAAAATTTACAATTTTGTTTCTCCAATCCCAGGTTAGATTATTAAATGTTACCTCATTTTTGTCCTGGTCTATTGCTGAATGAAATAAGTGTATCACAATAGCATTGTCTTTATTTGTTACATCGGTAACTGCTGCAAGATTAGCTAACACATCTGCTTCTACATTTTCCTCTCTAGGTACTTACATAATCTTCCATGACTGGAATTGCCTCCAGGTCTCGTGCCTTTTCCAGATACTGTTGCATTCGAGTCTCTCTAGCAGTTTAAGTCCCTTGCATTTGATTCACCACTAGTTGAGAGTCACTTTTGATCACGATCTGCTCAATTGATAGTTCTCGTGCTAATTCAAGTCCTGCAAAGACAACTTCATATTCTGCTTCATTGTTAGTGATGAGATAACATTTAATAGCCTGCCTTATCTTTTCACCCGTGGGTGGTATCTGAACAATTCCTAATCCGGATCCTTTGATATTAGAAGAGTCGTCGGTGAATAGATTCCATATTATTAGCTCCGGTAAAGATTTGTAATTCTTTTTCTGCTTCAAGAATTATGCTAGTGTTAAAATCTGTGACAAAATCGGCTAAAACCTGAGACTTTATTGCAGTCCTAGGTTGATAGACTATGTCATATTCGCTTAGTTTTATCGCCCATTTAGCCAGTCTTCCTGACAGTTCTTGCTTATGCCAAATATTTCTCAAAGGATATGAAGTTACAACAACAATTAGGTGACATTGAAAGTATGGTCTTAACTTTCTATCTGCCATGATTAAAGCCAATGCTAATTTTTCTAGATGAGGATATCTAGTTTCAGCATCTAATAAGGACTTACTTATGTAATAGATAGAAGATTTCTTGCCTTTGTCCTCCCTTACCAGGACTGCACTTACGTCTGTTTCTGCAACAACAAGATAAATGTATAACATTTCCCCTTCCTTTGGTTTAGACAGCAGTGGGGGATTTGACAGATAAGCCCTCAAGTCTTTAAGAGCTTGTCGACATTCTTCAGTCCATTCGAAAGGATTCTGCTTCTTTAGCACTGAGAAGAATTTAAAACTCTTCTCTGAAGATCTGGAGATGAATCTTCCTAAAGCTGCAATCCTACCTGTTAATCTTTGAACTTCTTTTTTGCTCGTGAGTATATCAGGTATTTCTTCAATAGCTTTAATTTGAGCAAGATTTACTTCAATGCCTCTATTTGATACGAGAAAACCTAAAAATTTACCTGATTTGACGCCAAAATCGCATTTTTCTGGATTTAATTTCATGTTATACCTGCGGAGGATCTCGAAAGTAGTTGAGAGATGTTGGAAATGATATTTTGCGTGCGTTGACTTTACCAACATGTTATCAAAGTACAACTCCATTGTTTTCCCCATATGTTCCTGGAACATCTTGGTCACTAGCCTTTGATACGTGGCTCCAACATTTTTTAAGCCAAAAGGCACGACTTTGTAACAATAAGTCCCCATGTTCGTCATAAAGGATGTTTTTCCTCGTCTGAGGGGTCCATTTTATCTGATTGTAACCAGAATACGCATCTAGAAAGCTTAATAATTCATGACCTGCAGTGGCATCAATCATTTGATCTATGTGCGGTAATGGAAATGAGTCTTTTGGGCATGCTTTATTCAAATCTGTATAATCTATGCATACTCTCCATTTACCATTCTTGTTAGGTACCACTACGGTATTAGCTAACCAATTAGGATATTTTACCTCACGTATTGAACCGGTTTTTAAGAGTTTCTGTACCTCTTCATCGATCACTTGATTCTTGAACGATCCTTGCTTTCTTTTCTTTTGTTTGACATGTACGAAGGATGGGTCTTCATTTAGTTTATAAGTCATCACTTCTGGGGGTATACCTGTCATATCTGAATAGGACCAAGCAAAACAATCTGTGTTAACTTTTAAATATTCAATTAACTTACCTCTTCTGGTCGGTCTTAGCCTTTCTCCTATGTGGATTTTTTGCTCAGGCTTAAGATCGAACAGTGTAACAAATTCGAGCTCCTCAGTTATTGTCTTGATATTTTCATTCTCTTCTGGTTCTTGAATAACATCAGGTTTGGAATCCATGTCCGTATGTCTTGATACGACATCCATGGTGATTTGATTCACCGTGTCTTTATCATTTTCTTCCGCGTCTATTCGTATTGCTCCCTCGTATTTTTATTCTTCTGCTATTTCTTTTGTATTGGAATGCATCACTGAGTTGATGTTTCTCGAAGTCTGCTGATCACCACGAATATGCTGGATTCCCCATTTGGAAGGGAATTTTATTACCTGATGCAGAGTAGATGGTACTGCATCCATGTCATGGATCCATGGTCTCCCCATGATTACATTATAAGCCATATCTGTATCCATAACTTGAAATTTTGTTTCCTTGACAACGCCTTCTGCATAGGTATTAAGCTCACTTTCTCCTTTTGTTATGACAGTAGAGTTGTCAAATCTGGATAAGGAACGTGCTTTTGGAATTACACGATCCTCCATTAACATATCTTCCACAACCCTCAGCAAAATGATATTGACTGAGCTACCTGGATCAATCAATACCGTTTTCACGTTAGTGTCATGTATAAGTAGAGATATTACCAGTGCGTCATTATGTGGAAGCATTAATCCATCAGCATCTGAGTCGTCGAATGAGAAGTTGTCAGCCTCCCAAGTTTCACGAGTCTGTTTCCCGTGGGTCACTATGAACTTGGTCATCCTTCTTGTTGAAGTATAAGTTAAGCCATTTACCTCATCTCCTCCATTTATCACGTTTGCAGTTCTCTTCAGAGATGGTGGTTTTGGGGGCTCCTGCCTATTTTTCATATATGCATGTTTACCTTTTTCACTAAACAGTTATGTTAGATAACCTTGTTTTAATATGTGTTCTACCTCACCTTGTAATAACCTGCAGTCTGATGTTTTGTGCCCATGATCATTGTGAAATTCACACCAGAATTCTGGGTTCTGTTTGGATTTGACCTCATTTCTTTAGGCCAACGAACTTTACCATCCATATTTCTTAATACTGTAATTAATTCGAAAGTGCTTACATTAAAATTGTAATCTCCAATTCTTGCATTACCTCTACTTCGCTCATCTCGATCCTTTCTGGATCTTGTGATGATGAGCTCAAATATCTATTTGATGGTCTGTGATCAGGCCGTGGGTTTTCAAATTTGGAACGAGCCTCTCGTCCCGAAGGTCCCATGTACGGATCGTAGTTGTTTTTTCCAATTTTCCATTCTGATTCGGAACATCTAGAACTCATCCTGTCTTCTGTTTTTGATTGGGCAATATTATCTTCTTAAATTCATAGTTTGGTGTTGTACCTGTTATAAACATCATTCCATGTCGTAGCTGGGAACTCTCTCAAGCTTTCTTTGAGTCTCCTCGTGGCTTCAGAGCTTTTATCGTTCAAATTACTTGCAAAAGCCATAGCTGCCCAATTGTCAGGTACTTTGGGTAGAAGCATTCTTTCACATTGAAACCTGTATACGAAATCACGAAGCAATTTCGTATATCTCTATTTTATTTTGAATATGTCTTCCATTCTCTTTTCTACTTTTTGCGCACCGGAATGTGCTTTTATAAACAAATCTGCAAGCTCAGCAAAAGAATCAACAAAATTTTCGGGCAACAGAGAATACCATGTTAATGCTCCTTTGGTGAGTGTCTCTCCAAAATTTTTGACCAACACAGATTCAATTTCTTGCTTAGTCAGGTCGTTGCCTTTTACTCCTGTGGTGAAAGCAGTAACATGATCACGTGGATCAGTTGTCCCATCGTACTTTGGTATGTCAGGCATTTTGAATTTCTTGGGAATCAGTAAAGGTGCTGCACTTGGCTTCCAGGGTTGTTGAGAGTATTTATCAATATCAATACCCTTGATGACAGGTGGTACTCCAGGAATTTTCTCGATGCATTCGTTTTGTTCCTTCACCTGTTTCTGCAAGGTTAGTATTAAAGATTGTAAATATGAATTATTAGACATACCTGGTCTTTCTTCAAGTGATTCATTTAGAGTGCCTCTACTTCCTGAATTTGCTAGTCCAAATTGTGGATTTTCTACAGTCACGGTGTTTTTTGGAGGAGGCGTAGGTGTCACGGTTGGTAGCCCCCTCATGAAAGCTTGAAGAGCTTCACTCACATATTTACCAACCATCTGCTTCACAGGATCTTGTTCTGATGTTTGCTCGTTTCCAATTTGATCATTGTTGTTAGTTGTAGATCTTTCTGGGGAGTTGTCCCTTGAACCTCGTGGGGATCCCTATGGCAATGTAATTGGGGTTTCAGTTGTTTTTTGGTTGTTGTTGTTGGTATTCGACATGATTCAATAAAGGTTATACGAGAAAAAACAAAGATTATCAGATTCCCGGTAACAAAACCAATTTGTTTAATCAAAGAATTAGATTCTTAGTCAAAGCTATTTTAAGAAGTAATCGGGCTTCTGATAACCGTATAATAAGAATTAAACTTCTAAATAAGAAAGAAATAAGATCACATAAAGTAAGTATATTTCAGCAGTGGTTCGAACGTCCCCATACAAGTGAGGTTTTACTCCCTTTTATAGGGAATTTCTTAATATAACGTCTACTCTTCTTAATGATTGAGCATTAATGACTAATAATATCATTAACGTAACGTTACAATTGGTAAACGTAACTGTTGCGTGAAGATTATGTAATGTTTAGCTCATTAATTGAAGATCTTTGAATCTACCCTTTATTCCGCCTTGGTTCATTCTGACCGTGTCTCTTCAACTCCTGAATTAGACTGGAACTCCCACATCTAATTGTCTCGTGTGTATGCTATTCCATTCCTCTTTGCCCCGTATGTCTTTCTAAAATTCTGACCAGCTGTCATGTTTCCATTGATCCACGTAGATTGCCTTGTCATCAGAATTATTACACGTGTGAAGTTTATTTTTTACCAATACAGCTGCCCCGAAGTCTAATGAGCTGAATACCCTGAAGTTTGTTCCCCTCCTGCCTGAGTTGCAGCTGGGTCTGCTGGAAATAAACCAGCCTGAGTCATAGTGTCTATGAACCGCAACATACGACCCATGACCTCCTGAAAGCGCGGTGCTGACATGAAATCTATCGGGGTTGGCTCTACGGCAGGCACCTCGCCCTGCTTCTCAATGATGGGATCCTTCACTGGATCCACTAGTGGTGCTACTAGGGCAGCTCTGGGACGCCCTCGTCCCCTACCTCAGGCCGGTGCCCTCCCCCGGCCTCTGCCACAGCCTCTAGCAACGGGGGGAGCAGCTCCTCCCGGGTTTGGAATGTCCGTCGTACACGTCCTCACCATCTGTGAGAGAATGAGAAAAAGGAATTTAGTATACCATCAACTCCACGATAGGAGATAAATAAAGAGTAGTTTCCTAACACCCTTTAGTCTCTCGAAGATAATTACAGACGTCTCCGCACCGATCCACAAGGCTCTACTAGGCCTGCACATAACTTGTGAGACCTACGTGAACCTAGTGCTATGATACCATGTTGTCACGACCCAATTCCATTATAGGTTGTGATGGCGCCCAACACCGTTGTTAGGCAAGTCAAAACTGATCAAACTAGTGAATTCCCGTTTGAGTAAATTACTTAAGTGGATAATAATTCTACATTTGTTGAAAATATTTAGAAATTTACCAATGTGACAGAATTAAACGGAAGCAACGAGTACAAACTGTAATCATGTAAGTAATACCAAAATCATAAGTCTACTAGTGTGTGTGCCAAGACCTGATGTCATAAGTATGTGGGCAATCTATTAGAATATACAAAAGAATACTAGCCTATTGTCTGAAAGGAAATAGACAGAAAATAAAGCATAAGAGAGACTCCAGCTGCTGCAGAACGGCTCGGAAGGCAGCTCACTGTGAAGTCTCGAGATGGGGATCAAATATGCGCACCCGACTGGTAACCAGATGCACCTGCCTCATATCATGTACAATTAAGTACAGAAGTGCAGCGTGAGTACATAGATAATAGGTACCCAGTAAATATCTAGTCTAACCTCGAAGAAGTAGTGACGAGGGGTCGACTCCGACACTTACTAGGGACAATAACATGATAATATGAGATTATAATTAAGTATGATATGCAACAATAAAACTCAAAACAAGAAATAACCGAACAAGTCTTCACCATATTTAAGAACTTAAATCACTTTCTTCTTTTAAAACATATGATCACACAAACAATAAATTTATACCAATTATGAAAGGAAGTTCTAATTCTATTATCACATATGAATAACTCCAAGGACGTTCGACCCGATCCAACATAAATGTAAATTGTTCACTGCCGAGGGTCGAACGACGCGAACCATATATTCATCTATTACCCCGCTCGCGAATCATACATGCGACGCAGTCAAATATAAATTTATCAATAAACCATAACCCTTTCTTGATTCTTTTCAAAATAAAGACAATTCAACTTGAAACTTTTAAATCCTTAAAAATCCTCCACATAGTTCCATTTGATACAATTAACAAATATAATCAAATAACGGTGTCCACAAGCATCGTGTAAACCTAAAACTACCCGGACATAAACATGAATAGTAGCAACATATGGACTCTCTTCACTTCGTGCGTACGCAGCCCCTACAAATAATAGCACATATTAATTAAGTTCACATATGGGGTAAGTTCTCTCTTACAAGGTTAGAAAAGAGACTTACCTCGTCTCAAAGCCTACTTGCCAAATCAAGAATGCACTCAAACCTCTAAATCTGATGCCAAACGACTTGGAACTAGCCATACATTACATAAATCAATCAATCTATGCTCAAAAGTTTATATCCCCACTATTTAAGTGATTACCCAACCCAAAATGCTAGATTCTTAAAATTCACCTCCGGGCCCACGTGCCCGGATTTAAAAAATTTTCGAAGGAAGTTGTTACCCACAACCTAAGGAACATAAATATATGATTTTCACTAAGTTTCATGATCATTTTGTGGTAAAATCTCATTTTTGTTAAACCCTAGACTTTTCATCTAAACCCATGATTTCTACCAATTTTCATGTTGAAATCTACCCATAATCTATGTATTAAACTCACATTCAGTAGAAATTACTTACCTCACAAAGCTAGGTCAAAATCCCCTCCTTAGAAGCTCTAAATCGCCCAAGAGTAGAAGAAAATATGTTAAAAATGGTCCTAACCCTTAATAAATTAGGCTTACTGCCTCCGGCAATTACCGCACCTGCGGTCATAGGGCCGCACCTGCGCCCTCGCATCTACGGAGAAGGGTCCGCTTATGCGGAAATCACTAGGCCGGCTGGGGGTCGCTTCTGCGGTCGGTTTACCGCTTATGCGGAGAAGGGGTCGCACCTGCGGAATTTAGGCTGCCCTCCCTTGGCCGCATCTGCGAGACTTGTCCCGCACCTGCGAGCTCGTACCTGTGGCTGGCCAACCGTAGGTGCGATTTTGACAGATCTGGGTAGCTTCAACTGTTTTTTCAGCTCCTAATAGACCGAACCTCATCCAATTGATGGCCCCCAAACATACCCACAAGTATGAAATCATAAAAAGGACTCGCTCGAACTCACGGAACGCCCAAAATAACATTAAAACTAAGAATCACACTCCAAAATCAATTGATTCAAACTTAAGAACTTCAAGTTCTTCAATTTACTTTCAATGCGTCGAAACATACTTAGACTACTCAGATTGATACCAAATTTTGTGTGCAAGTCTTAAATGATATTACAGAACTATTGCCGATCTCGAAATTCCGTTTGGACCTCGATATCACCAAAACCCACTCCAAACCAAATTTAAAGAACTTTTAAAACCTTCAAGAACTAACTTTCACTATTAGGCATCGAAACGCTCTCAGGTCATCCAAAACCCGATCCGTACATACGTCCAAGTCCGAAATCATCATACAAACCTATTGGAATTGCCAAATCCCGATTCCGAGGGCGTTTACTCAAAATATTGACCGAAGTCAAACTTATCCTTTTAAGCCAACCTTAAGGAACCAAGTATTCCGATTTCAACCCGAACCCTTCCAAATCCCAAATTAACCATCCATGCAAGTCATAAAACAATAAAAGCATGTACGAGAAGTCTTATTTAGGGGAACATGATTCTAGAAAGAAAAACGACCGGTCGGGTTGTTACAGGAGAAGTGGACAACTGCACTTACTGAAGCTGCAAATTTATCTGGATGGGATTTGCGAAATGTTGCTGACGGGTACATTTTCTTGATACAACTATACAATTTCATTTGTTATATGTTCAATTGTTTATACAATGTTATACAAACTCTTCAAAAAAGTTTAAATTCTATACATTAACTATCAAAATATTTATACAATCAAGTGTCTTATTATCTAATTATGGTAAATTTCCTGATAAATATTACTTCCTATGTCCCAGTTTATATGTCATACTTTCTTTTTGGTATGTTGCAAAAAAAAATGTCATTTTTTTATTTAGAAACAACTTAACTTTAAACTTCTCACTTTACCCTTAAGAGATGATTTTCTTGCCACACAAACTTCTATGACTTCTTTTAGGCTACAAGCTTTAATAGTTTTTCTTTTTCCCCGAAACCCCATGCCTAGTCAAACACCACCACATAATTGGGGACAGAGAAAGTAGTAATAGATAATCTACTAAAAATGGTAATTAACATGCTATCACAAGTTAAAATTCATTGAATAGAGTAAAAAAAAATCTTTACTCTATCAGTATGTATAACTTAAATTATTTCTTAAAATATCCTATGAAGCGGTAAGTTATCTCTATTGCTCCTTCAAATTGGATTTCCCTGTCCTGTACCTATCGTGATACTGCCTATCAAAGTAGTATGAAATGAACTGACTCGCCATGAGAATGGTTCATGGAAATAGCAGCAGATGCTCAGTGGCAGATCTAGTATATAGTTACTGGGTCTCAGGAACTCATTAATTTTTGCGTACACCCTGTATTTTTATTAAAAAATCTATTAAATATTTATAAATATATAACTATGAACTCAATTATTATTGTATATTAATTTGTAGTTACAATATGAGCCCATAAACTTCAAATTTTGGATACGGCTATGCATTTAAAGGTCATATAATGAATTAATATTGTAAGGCATGTAGCAAATGTTGGTAGACAATTCATTACTCACAACAAAAAATAACAAAAGGTAATATGTGATAATGTAAGCTGCAGGTTCGTTGCACATCTAAAGGAAAGGAAATCAGTTCTGAAGTGTTACTAAAGGTCCAGTAATTATTAACAAAGGTTCTGGTGGAGTGGTAAGTACTCCTTCATCTTTAACCAAAAGTCTCGCCTCGGTATAAAGTCGCATTTGTTAGGGAACGCTTTATCCCTCAATGTGGGACTCCCGGCGCAAATCTAAATTTAATTCGGCCCCAATATAGGTACCGGACACCGGATAATTCTACTTGACTCATTCATCTGCAATTTCATAATCAAATTAACGAGTCCCCACAACTTTTTGATTTAGGAAGCATCTTACTAATATATTGATACATACCTTAAAAGTCCATAATTTATATCTCAGCTCAAAAGTAGTCTCATCAAATATTTTTTATTAAAACATCTAGATTATATTGAATATTTTTATAATTTATATCAATTTTTAGTAAAAGTATAGTGGCCATTTAGACAAAATAAAGACAAATTTGCATCTAGATTGTATGCTTGTAGATCACTTTTTTTCCTTTTTTCCCTTTTTGTATTTCACTCTTCCAAATAAAATGGGGGAAAACAACAATGTAATAGTGAAACACCTAGGATGAGTTTGACATAGTTTTTGCTTTTCTGTATAATTAATTTTGTTGATTCACAGGAAGAAAATCTTAAAAGAATTAGTGTAACCTACTGAAGTCAACAACAATTTAGGTAAGGATATGATACAATAATGCAAGATTCATATAGACATACAATAAAGTAATCGCGTTAAAGTATAGTTATTATTGCGCTTACTTAGATTGATATTCACCAATTTTTTTTTTTTACTCTAAGCTAACGAACTTTACACCCAATATAAAAAATAAACGTGAGATCTAGACGATTTCTAATATTAGAATGTGCTGGCGCCAAAAAAGATAGAAATAACTCCCGGGAATTTATATAACTAACTCCAATTTATTTAAAATTGAAACGTTATTAAATTATTATCATTTGAAATAAATATAAATTAATTTTATCATTTAACTAATCTTGATTGAGTAAACAATTAGCACTGTCAGTACACAACTTTGAAAAAAATATAATTAAGCTAATTTTTTCTTAATTTTGCAGTTTAGGAATATAATATATCACTTTATTGCATCACTAGCCCTTTATTCATTTCTTTTGTAGACACAAATTATTCACATCTGGCTTTACATAACGGTAGCGATCTCTAGAGTGGCCGCACCTTCTCCTTTTCACTTCCAGGTTCGCTCTTCTTCTCCACTCCACCCCCCTAACACCCCCCACCCCCCACCGCCCCTCCTTTTCGCTTGGCCGTAAATTCTTTTATGCAGTGTTCTAACTACTGAGTAAGAAAAAAGAATAAAAAAAGTAAAAGAAGTTCGTTTAAATGCTTTTACTTGTGTTTTGATTGTACAATTTTTTTGAGGAAATAGGTTCATCTATTGGGTATTTGAGCTAAAATTTGGTATTGGCCATAATTGGTTGTTTGGCTCTTGCATTTTGCCTTTATAGGTCATCTAGCTTAAGATTTTTAAATAAAAATAAGTGGGAATATGAGTGATTTTCATCTTTTTTTAATTTATGTTGGAAAATTTGATATAGCAAAAACAGTGTTCATGGGTCTGATGTTTTTTTTCTGAATCTTGCTGCTTGTATGTTTCTATTGAACTTTAAGTACTCTAACAACAATTGTAATCCCACAAGTGGGGTTTAGGGAGTTTGTTGTGTACGCAGACCTTACCCCTACTTTGTGAGATTACTTGAAGTACTATAAGACTACTAAAAAGTTTATATTTTTTACTTTCTATTTTTGGTGGGTTTGGGGGGTGGGTGGGGGTGTTTCATGTTTGCATATTGTTGAATTTTGCTGTTTATATGTTTCTATCAAAAGTTGTGAAGTATTCTAAGACTACTATAAAATTGTCTTTTTTGCCTTTTTCTTTTGGGTGGATTTTTTTTTTTTGGGGGGGGGGGGGGGGGGGGGGGGGGGAGGGGGTCATGTTTGCATTATTTTGAAGCTTATTGTTGGCTAATTTCAAACTAGTTTGGGATTGAGGCGAAGAAGTTGTATTATGTTCGTCTTCAGCATTTGCTTACAGTGGTGTCTACTTCTGTTCTCTTTGGGTGTCCATATTAAATGATGCCTTATTCATTAAATTATACTCTTTATTCTAAACAAAAAGATCTAAATCTAGGGATTTACGTCAACCTCCTTGCCTGGATGTCAATCTGTCTTAAGATTTAACTTTCTATTGCTGATTTTTCCTCTTTCCTTTGCTTCCGAATTCTGTTATAGGTTTAGCCTTACTGGTTTAAAGCTTGGGCAATGGATACCGGAGGAAACTCCTTACCATCTGGTGCAGATGGTAAGAAGAGAAAAGTGAGTTATTTCTATGATCCTGAAGTTGGCAATTACTATTACGGACAAGGCCACCCAATGAAGCCACATAGAATTCGTATGACACATGCTCTTCTTGCCCACTATGGTCTATTACAACATATGAATGTTCTGAAGCCAAATCCCGCTAGAGATAAGGATCTCTGCCGGTTTCATGCTGATGATTATGTTGCTTTCTTGAGAAGCATAACCCCAGAGACACAGCAAGATCAGCTGAGGCAGCTGAAGAGGTTCAACGTCGGGGAAGACTGTCCAGTTTTTGATGGTCTTTATTCCTTCTGTCAAACCTATGCCGGGGGTTCTGTTGGTGGGGCAGTTAAGTTAAACCATGGACACTGTGATATTGCCGTAAATTGGGCTGGAGGATTACATCATGCCAAGAAATGTGAAGCATCTGGTTTCTGCTATGTGAACGACATTGTGCTTGCCATTTTGGAGCTACTTAAAGTCCATGAGGTTTGCTTCATTATTGTCTGTCCTTAATCACTTTTGGAATTGAGGTTGTTTGAGTGATTTAAATTTCATGTTTTTCACATTTTCTAACTGTTCATTTATTTTTTACACATCAACATCTTGTCAACAAGCTATGTTGCAGGATTGTGATAAACAGCTACCAAGCATCCATGACAAGGCTATTTTATTAAGTAGTCTTCAGGAAATTACTTTTAAGTAAAATAACAAGTCTCAATAAGTCTCATTGGCTTAGGTATCCCTCCGTCGGATTATGAACCAGGAATTTATGAAATGGAGGGATTCGTGAAGTCATCCTTTCATTTTGTTGCTTGAAAACAGCCTATGTATAAATATGCTGGTTGTATCCATTTATAATTGCATGTAAGGAGATAAAATTATATTTTCAATATGATCGTCCCATTTACCAAGAGATGACCCCAAAAGAGAATTTCAACGTTTACACCTTATCCGCATAATGGCAGTAAACGCAAGATGAGGCAATGCACCAAGTATACTCTCATTTTAGCTTTACCTGGTTCTACGTATCTAATGGCACTATACAGAGAGTTATATTCTGTCATCTAATTCTATTCTCTCTTTAGTTGAAATATTCATTGAAATTTGCTACTTTATTGCTAAGTGGAGACTAATTATATTGACAACGTTTAGTTTCTTGAAAGCGTTTTTATTTTTCGTTGCTCAGCTATCAAATTATTTCTAGATGGTAGTCTCCATAAGCTAGAGATACATAAAATATACAAGTTCTAGTCTAGACCTCCTTGCTGATTGCTTTGGCAGATAAAGGACATGTTCACAAATCTACTTACACAACAAATAAAAGATGTACCACTGACAATGGCTTCAGTTTCTTGCCCATCTGAAAGTTCTATGATGAAACTTCACATGGGGAGACAGACTTATTGGTTCAAAGCGAGGTGTTTACTGTCCCCGAAATTTCCTGGTATGATAGGAAGGGGCAGAAAATAAATTTATGTCCTACAGTCAAGGATTGGATAAATTTATGTGCTAATGTTGAGGGTCTGCAAATCCTACACTGTTGCATCGTAACAAATGAGGGAAATGACATTAACCTCTCATCTCTTACATTTCACTCTTCCTTCCATTTCAATTTAACACCACTATAATATGGTGCTAGTAGCTTTATAATTATCAATGAAACAACAGGGTGTTAGTAGCTTTACAATTATTAACTAAACGTGATCCAACACATTAACAAGCACATTTACATTCCTAAGCTGTATAAGTTTTCCATTGCTAATTTGTCTTGTTTATGTTATTGTTGCAGAGAGTTTTGTATGTGGATATTGATATCCATCACGGTGATGGCGTGGAGGAGGCTTTTTATACCACAGATAGGGTCATGACAGTTTCCTTTCATAAATTTGGGGATTACTTTCCCGGTACAGGGGATGTACGTGATATTGGATTTGGAAAAGGAAAATACTACTCTCTTAATGTTCCACTAGATGATGGAATTGATGATGAGAGCTATCAGTCCCTTTTTAAGCCAATAATGGGCAAAGTGATGGAAGTTTTCAAGCCTGGTGCAGTGGTCTTACAGTGCGGTGCAGATTCCTTGTCTGGGGATAGGCTAGGCTGCTTTAATCTCTCTATTAAAGGACATGCAGAATGTGTCAAATACATGAGGTCTTTCAATGTGCCTCTGCTGTTGCTTGGTGGAGGTGGCTACACAATACGTAATGTTGCTCGTTGCTGGTGTTACGAAGTAAGCAAGTCATTTACATTATCAATTTGTGTGTACATCTGCAAACAATGATTGAATCAGGCTGATTTTATTCTTTCATATGGAATTTTGACGTTCAAATTGTATATGTTTTGAAACGAAGTAACCTACCAAAAAGGGAAAAATGAATGTTATTATTTAAATCAAATGTCTATTATTGAGAATTGAAAATGCATGTTGTTTGGTAGTAGAATTGGGTAGCGTGCGCGTGTGTGTGTGGGGGGGAAGGTTATTCTTTTAGTTTTTTTTACTATAGAAGGTTAAAAAAGAGACTACTGTGAAAATGGTGTAACAATGTGCACACAAAAAGGGAGGGAGGGAGGGAAATATTATTTTTATTTGATAACATGTGCCAAGTGGACTTTTGGATCACTCTAACTCTACCTCCTGCCAAAAGCATGCGCACAGGAAACAAAAATGATTTTTTTGGGGGTTTGGGGGGGGGGGGGGGGGGGGGGGGTGTTGAAGGACTTGTAAGGTGCTAGAAAACAGATGGCCTGACCATGTAGTGGAAAGATACCCTGGGAACCCTATTGAACCTTTTCTTTAAAAGAATAATCTGAACAGTTGATTGTACATTGTAATGCTTCGTGTAATTTTCTTATGTTTATGAATCGTACTTCTGTGTTTGAGCAGACAGGAGTTGCATTAGGTATAGAGCTTGAAGATAAGATGCCGCAACATGAATATTATGAATACTTTGGTCCAGATTATACCCTGCATGTTGCTCCAAGTAACATGGAGAACAAAAATTCTCGTCAGATTTTAGAAGATATAAGATCAAAGCTGCTTGATAATCTTTCGACACTTCAGCATGCGCCGAGTGTACAGTTCCAGGAACGGCCACCAGATACCGAATTACCTGAGGTTTGCTTTCATTTCCATAGCATTGCTCTTTGAAGAATTACCAGTTTCTACTAGGTGTTTGAGTTTCAGTAGCCAAGACTAGGCTCCTTAAACCACACCGATAATTTAAGACAAAAGTATTTGATCCGAGCTGCTCGCTCTTTCCATATTTTCCACTCTTTACATCACTTACCTTATAAAAAGAAATCCACTTTCTACATTTATCAATTTATGTACCACTTTGAGACATGCAAATATAAACCTGCACTATGTATGATAGGCTTTCATTCTGCCGTTGATAAGAATATTGGTGGATTTTGCCCCTGGGCTTTGGTTCAATGGTAAGTATGCAACCCGTGATGTGTGGGCTAAGCACACATCACCAGAGGCGGACCCAGGATTTGAGCGATGCGGAGGCACCACCGCTTTTAGATATGCAAATTACCAGCGACAAAGTTTGACGTACTAATTCCTTAAAAATATAATGATTATGATACATATCAAGAAAAGAGAAATTCAATATTTACTAACATTACTAATTTGATACTAACATAAAATTATCCGCTCATACTTGAACTCGTTGTAGTTATAATATATGCAAGCCATGCAAAGTTTGAACTTTAATGTTTAAATTTTTGTATAAAATATCTCAATGTGATTCTGGCTAATTAGATGTTAACTAGTTAAATGTTTAGGTATCACTAATTAGAATTGAGAAAGTATATATCTTGCTGATGCATAGAAAATCATAAGCCACTTGCAAATTTCCATATGAAAAACACACATCAAATTGTCAAGTTATTTTGCATATTACTATCCTCAAAAGGTAAACTTTATTGGTAATTATGTGGATCCAACTTCACCCTCATTCTTGTAAAAATAATATGTTTTTCTTTCCCATCATGCTTAGTTCTTTGATTTACCTCTTTCAATTCTCCTCCCGGATGAATAGGAGATAAAATTTTTAAAGAAAGAGAGTTCTAAAAAAGGGGGAATTTGAAAAGGAATAAAGTAAATTAATACTAAACTAATTCAAAAAAGATAAAAGAAAAAAATAAACCAATTAACTACTTAGGGAGTAGTAGTAAGGTAACAAAAAGGAGTAGTAAGTATCGTAAATTAAGAAAAAGTAACCCCCAAAAAAATAAAAACAACAAGAACTTAAAAATAGAAGATGACGTGCACATTGGATTCGATCCCCGGTATCCAGGGCAGGAGCAAAGTTGCACTGTAGGCTATTACCAGTCCTCCAACACGGCTTTCGTGGTTTGAGGGGGCCAAGGGAAATATATGAGGGGTCCTCTCTGTACATATATCTATTTATAATAGACATATACAGGATTTTTCCCGAGGCTAACGGGGTCCCGTGACCCCTCAACACCTAGTGTAGGTCCGCCTCTGCACATCACGTGTTCAAACCCTACCACGGACAAAGCTTGGTATTTAAGTTGAGAGAAAGGTAGAGGGCTGGACCCATACTCCCGAGGATTTTGAACTTGTGCGCCAACTCGACTTGGGCTAGAATCCCACAGGAGATTTCTCTGATACCAAAAAAAATGTTTGATTTTTCCATTGGAAGAAGTTAATGACTTTTTGCAACGCTCAGGCTGATGAAGATCAGGAGGATGCAGATTCAAGATGGGATCCTGATTCTGACACAAATGATGAAGACCGGTACTTTTACTTTTCTATTTTATTCATCTTGATGGAGATATGTTTGTTCTTCAACCTGCATCCTTTTATCTTGCTTATTATGAAAATGGTGATTCATTTAAGCCATGTTACTTTCATACAGTAAGCCCATTCCAAGCAGAGTGAGGAGGGAAAATGTTGAACCTGAAGGAAAAGGCGCGGTATGCATCAGCCTTTACTTTGTATTTGAAACAAGATTTAGATGTGATCATCCTTTTTGTGATACATGCGAGTGACTCAGTTTGGTGTCTGTTTATCTGTACAGGCATTGATTTAGCTTCTTTTTTTCTTCTTGATTTCTGATGAGCTACAGATTATCTCCTTGATGTTGATGGATTCCCGCTTTAGATACTCTAATAAAACAAACTGCTACTTGTGGCTAGGCATGCTGTTCATTTTTGAGTTTGCATTATTCCCCTCAAGTCAATATCATCTTGAAGTATATTGGGAATGCTTTGGTTAGATCAACCTTTTTTTTGTTGGTGTGTGTGTGTGTGTGTGAGTCACTGCATCGGAGGTTGGGGGTTACATGTAGTGCTTTCTTATGCTTGCCAAGAGAGGACTCAGGACTTCTTTTTGGTGGGCTTTAAGCATGAGAAAGTTTTGTTTTGTGTTCAACTATATACTTTTCTCTCTGATGTTCTTTCTGTCATAATGAAGGATGATCAATTACAGTACTTTTTTGAGTAAGGTAACAATATTATATGTCATTGGCAGAAGGATAGTGCTAAGAGGAAAACATAATTACAAGACAAAAGAGCAAAATGGCCTTGTACATCTTTACAAGGTTCCTATGGTGCCTGATAATCAAATACTTTTAGTGATGGAAACTTGAAATGAGTTCATCAAATACTTTACATGCTCCTTTAGGCTTTAGGTATTACAGGGTATTAATTTTGGCTCAAAAACCTTTTTCATGGTGCTATTGTCTTTTCCTTCTTTCCTTATTTCCTTATTTTGTATTGATTATACATTTTATTTTATTGGTGAAAGTTTTTTGGTAGTTTTCTAACGATTCTAATCGCCGTTAATTGGTTAGAACTGGTTGTTCACTTGGAAACTTAAAGCTTTACAAGCAACTCCTTAGTCAAAAGTAGTCCAAGATCTTGTATAAGTTGATGTTTTTGGTTTTTCTATTTTTTCAATAAGTTGCTAGCTTTGCTATTCTTTCAGTTTTCTGGACAACTTTGTAGGAGAAATTAGCAGCTTGGCAGCCAATTTCTGTAGTAGAGTCCTTACCAGTTCTTGAAGACGCTCTACTTCTGAAATTCCTCTTCTTTCATTTACATTTTCTTCCCTCTTAGGTCATGCTTAACCTCCAAATTATGATCCTCACACCTCATGGAACGTCGATATCCTTTCTGCTGTGAATCTGTAACTCTCTTGAGATTTTGCAGGACTGATTCAAAAATCCTTGTTAATCTGTGAAAATTAAAGATCTTAAATGAGATGTCTTCTGTCATTCCTACTTAATCCTTCTCGATCATTTTTTACTGATACCATATGGCGCTGCAATACTAATACATTGCTTTCATTCAAATTATCAGGAAGATATGAAAACAGAGGAGCGTTTAAGAGAAGTAGAGTCGACATTTGCAGAATCAACAAGCTTGAAGGTTTAGAGCATTATCTGCGCATTTATAAATGGAAAATAAGTTGCATAGTCCTAACAATTTTCTCATTGAATGTGTTTTATCAGGGTGGCAATTCAGGTTCTGTAATGATAGATGGAGGACAAATTAAAATGGAACAAGGAAGCTCTAACAAGCCTTTTGATCAGCCAGCTGATACTAATTCGTGATTGAACTTTGTCATCTTTTGAGCTCTATTGTAGTGTATGATCTTCAAATTATACAATTGAGTCTATTTATCATGCACACTATTTTGGAGATTAGGTATGATCCATTCCCCCCCC
>ML368329.1:0-17925 GCA_005239525.1 Nicotiana knightiana | reverse complement strand
CCCGTGCCCCCCCCACACACACACAAAACAACACACACAGACACACAAAAAAGAAGAAAAAAAAGGGCATCTTTCTATCGTATAACTTTAAGGGAAAAAAATCAATTTTATGATGCTTAAGAACACAAAAGTGTTGTGAATTAGCACTGGAGATTTGTTGACAATATTTAATCAAGTCATTTGCTTCCTCCTATGTATTCTTTATTTGGGCATTTTTAAGACTAGCTTGTTAATATTTTTATTTTTTTGGTCAAATAAAGACTGATTTGAATTCACATTCTTTGTGGCTGGTGGCTTTGGTTGTTCATCCCTTTGATATAAGAGCGTATGAAGCTGCAGAAGAAAAAAAAGGAGAAGAATAATTGTATTATTAGTAGCTTAAGGTGAGAATTAAAGTATCTGTGCATATGATTAACTTTCTGTATGCTGCTTATTGATTTGTCAAAGTTGGGCTTAAAGCAAGAAAATGTAGAGCTTTTGACAAAGTTAGCCGCTCGGCAAAAATTATAAACAGCCGGTAGCCCACAATTACACATTATAACTTGTAGTCAAAAACAAATAAATTATCTTAACCACTGTTCCACCCCCAGCCTCAGCTTTCTTATACCAAATTAGTATAATTTACTGTTAGCATAGTTTCTGAGATTGATTCCAGCAGCGAGCTCCCCTCAGAATTATCGACCCATCTTCCATTCCCAGCATACGCTTCAATCTGCTTGGCCTACTCAATGTAACATCTATACCCTTTTTTTTTTAACTTGTACTCACTTTTTAAACAACTTCACTCCCCTTTCTCCTCCTTCGTTTTCTTCTTATGTTGTTGGTGTTTCTATGAAACTTCAGTTCATAGGGATGGACTTTCTACTGAAGATTAACGTTTGCTGCTTATGTACTTCGGCCAACTTCCAAACAAATAAAGTTAAGAATGCTGAATTCAACAAATATAAACAAAAACTTCAGCTCCTAGAATGTCGAAGTTTAGCAAATATAAAACAAACTTCAGCCCTAAAGTTCATCACAAACATAACAAAGCTTCAGCTAAAAAAAGCAAATATAGAACAAAACTTCAGCTAAAACATGCTGAAATTTTTACAAATGAACTAAATTACTTCAACATCTTCTGTTGAAGTTTTTTGAAAAAGCTTTACGATAAAACTAATGAACCCAGAACAAAACTTCAGCTTATTTAATGCTGAAGTTTTACAAATGAACTAAATAACTTCAGCATATTCTGCTGAAGTTTTTGAAAAAGCATTACGATAAAACTATTAAATCCAGGACAAAACTTCAGTTAAAACATGTTGAAGTTCAACAAATAGAGAACAAAACGTCAGCTAGTAGAATGCTTAAGTTCAACCGTCTATTAGAATGTTGAAGTTTGCGTGCCTTTGCTACTTCATGCCCGTATGCCTGAAGTTTAGGCGAAAAACAAGTACGCTTAATTTTTTCGCAAAGCGGGTATAAGTTAAGACGTGTCCCAAAAAGCGGGTATAGATGCAAATACCCCCTACTCAATACAAACAATTGAAGCTCTATTTTGTACTAATTACCAGCACATCCATGAATCTCACTCTTTTTTAGTTGATCATGATGGACTCCGTCTAATATTCGGATCTCCTTTGGATCTGCATTCCTTTCACATCCATGTAACTGCAAGAAAATCAAGGGGAGTTGGGCATTTTATTGCCAAGGAGGAGAAAAGAACACCACCGATTATATTGAATTTTAATATTACCACCTTGTCTTTCTCTTGTTGTATATCACTATACAAAAAATATATTAAAAAGACTATTATTATATAATTTATATACAATAGACTGTTACTATTCAAAATATATACAAAATAGACTGTCATTATACAAAAAATATATAAAATAGACTGTCGCTATACAAAATATACACTAAATAGACTGTCACTATACAAAAAATATACAAAATAAATATTTCGGGCTATTAGATGTAATATGTTTGGGTCGGAGGGCTATTTCGTGGGGGGATTTGCATTTATACCCCCTTTTTGGGCCACGTTTTAACTTATACCCGCTTTGTAAAAGAAGGCAATCGTACCCACTTTTCGCGTAAACTTCAGGCATACGGGCCTGAAGTAGCAAAGGCAATCACGGAAATTTCAGCATTCTAGTAGACGTGCTTGAAGTTGTTTGTAATTGCTGAACTTAAACATTCTACTAACTGAGATTTTGTTCTCTATTTGCTGTACTTCAGCATGTTTTAGCTGAAGTTGTCCTGGATTCAATAGTTTTGTCGTAAAGCTTTTTCAAAAACTTCAGCGGAAGATGCTGAAGTTATTTAGTTCATTTGTAAAAATTTCAGCACTAAATAAGCTGAAGTTTTGTCCTGGATTCATTAGTTTTGTCATAAAGCTTTTTCAAAAACTTCAGCAGAAGATGCTGAAGTTATTTAGTTCATTTGTAAAAACTTCAGCACTAAATAAGCTGAAGTTTTTGTCCTACAGTCGTACTAGCTGAAGTTTTGTTTTCTATTTGCTGAACTTCAACATGATTTAGCTGAAGTTTTTATTTTTAATTGCTGAACTTAAGTATTTTACTAGATGAAGTTTTGTTCTCTATTTGCTGAATTTCAGCATGTTTTAGCTGAAGTTTTGTTCTCTATTTGCTGACAAACTAGTTAAACACCTCATTAACAGAAAGCACTGGAGAAACAGGACATCCTAATTGGCATTGGAAGAAACACAAGATAGATCATATTTGTAAATAAAAATTTAAAATCAAGAGTGCCATAATAGTTCAACTTTCGAAGCTTAGTGTAAGAATTACATCAATAAAGCCGCAATCAGCTTGCTGTTTGATATTCCATTCCTGGATCAATTTGAATTCATTGCAAATATAATAAATCAGACAATGAATAGATGAAGAAAAGTTGTAAAACGCTGTTTCAACAAAAATGTAAGTCACTATGAGCACATCGGCAGTAAAATATACTACAAATTACAAAAAATGAAGAGTAGAATAAAGAGTAAAAAAGAAAGGAGGAAGAAGGAGCGCACATGTAGCAGGAAGAAGGAGGCGCCTGAAGTTGTAAAAATTAGGATATAGGTTAAATGGGGGCGACCAAATAGGACGCCCCGAGCAATGTTTACTATTTCGTGTCAATGGGGAAAAACATGGGTTCGTAAAATTTTGAGGGGCTATAGAGGGTAGTTTTCTCGAAAAAAAAATGTAGTCAATCGAATCAACTTGGGCTCGCCTAATCATTTGGCAAACTGCATATTTAGTTAGTTGACCGAGACTAATTGTATTCGCTAGCTAAAAGATATATGAAATATGTACAATACGTGAATATGAGATGTATATGTGTATTTTTATATATGATATATGTATATACAAAATTATTTATATTTTATCGGTTATTATTTTAGGAAATGGCTTAAAAATATAAATTTCTTAGTCATTTTTGTTTCACGACTTCGATACTGTAATGTAGTTCTTTCTTCAACCTTATCTCATGAACACTTTATTTTTGTGTTAATTTTATCAAACACAATCTGATTACGGTAGTACGGTCTTCTTTTCATAAAGTGTTAATACTATACAACTAGAGGAAAGCGTTTTTCTTTTATTATTGAGCTACTTTAAAAGTGCTTTTCAGTTTTTTGCGAAGAAAAATTCAATTCTTTTTGTCGCCTGTATTTAAAAGTGCTTTTCAGTTTTTTGCGAAGAAAAATTCAATTCTTTTTGTCGCCTGTATTTAAAACAAACGCCAACAATATTTAATGGTACTATTATCTGTTTTTTTTGTAAAGGCAACAGATATTTAATAAACAATTAAATCGAAACAGAGTTGCATCACGGAAATATCCCTGTTCTCTAAATGACAAGTATAAAAAAAGAATAGAAATTCCAAAATTAACTTGTAATTACAATAATTATGCCTCTCTCAAACAAGTTAGGGTTGTTTATATAACTTTTTACTATCTATGTTGTTCCTGTTATACTCATTTTAGCGAAAGATTATTTTAAAATTTTATATATCTTTTATGAGTATATTAAGTAGTAGTAATTCAGGCAACAAAAAAGAAAAAGAAAACCTTGTGGAATGACAAAAGTTGCAATTAAACTTTGAGTAGAAGCATATGATTTTTCTAACATTGTCAATAACGAAAACATCTTGAAAATGTTACAATCCACACGAAACATTAGATCAAAGATAAAGCTGGCAAATCAAATTGGTAAATTGAAAAAAAGGGTGAAAGAAAGTATAGGGTTAGGACCAATAAAGTTTAAGCAAATGATAGTGTGATTTGAGTAACAAAATTATGAAAAAGTAAGTGTCTCCAAAAGTAGTGTTAAGCATATGGAATTACAGCTGCAAAATTGTAATGAACACTTCTATATAAATTGTCAATGAAACGCGTAATTGTAATCATAATTTGCATCGCATGTCACGGCTTTTTATTTTTTATTTTTTAATAACATGGTTTAACTATTAACTACTACACTAAATAGTAAATTTTAAACAGAACGTATAATTGAGGGTAAATGTAGACTGTTTTTAATATGAACGTTCATTAAAAGTGATTGCTTTGTTAACAAGAGGTAGAGGCGGACCCAATATTTAAAAGTAGCGGGACATGATCGAACTGCTCAATCAGTATCCCATCGGACTTTTGATTCTAAGGGTTCCAGGCAAAATATATAACTGTTTCAAACATATATGCACTTGTAGAATTTTTGACGAGGCTAACATAGTCCGGTGACTTTTCTTCTATGTACATACGTCCGCCTCTGACGGTAGAGTAAATTTAAACGGAAAGTATATAACATAGTGTAAATGTAGATTATTTCTTATAACATAGAGGTAAATTTAGCCTTTTCTTCAACAAAGAAATATATCAACCTTTTGATTTAGAATTTACAGACAGTGAAATAGAGTAACTGCATTGCCGAAAGAATTTTTTTTATTTATTGAAACTTACGTATATAATTGTGTATTCAAGTGTATTTGAATATGTGTGTGTGTGTGTAAATCAAGTAAATTAACAAGTTATACGTGTCTTCTTTGAGCCAAACAAAATATGAATGTTTTGTGTTTTTATATATGAAACCAATTGAAACAAAATAGGAAACGGAGTACAAACAAAATTATATGTTTTCCACTCCAAAAACAGTGTATTTCACGTTGGCACAAACATGTTTATAAACGAATCGTCAAAAATTATAATCTAATTAAACACTCATAAATGAAAAGAAAAATAAGAGTAAAATATATCCATGACATAATAAACATAAAGCAGAATTATTTCTGGTCCAAATTATTTCCTCTTTTTATAAAAGAGAGTGAGAGCTTTTAGGGACAGCTTCTTTTTCCCAGTATTCAAATGGAAAACATTGTAAAAAGTAATCTTTTTCTTTAAAAAAAAGTGAATTGAAACTTCCTTTTACACTCTAAAACAAATTCATGATTGCGTATTGATGCTAAATTTCATCATAAAATGGACTATTCTCTTTATATCATTTTCAATTATCATTTACTTGCCTATTTTGCCAAGTTGCATTGTATAGCCAAACACATACTTAAATTGACTTAACTTACAAACAACTTTTTAATAATTTGGTTGACTTTTACGTAACAAAAGGAAAAAATGATGGTGATAAAAGTAAAATTGTTGACCCCAGAGAAAATGTTAATAGAATGAATGACATAATTATTTAAGAAAATAAATAAATAAATAGATTCTTGTCCCTTCCAGTACAAATCTGTCGTGAAATATATGGATTTAATGGTTGTTTTTGACGATTAAAAATTCTACTTAAAATGGAATTATTTCTTTTTATTGTTCTTACGGGTACAAGCAAAAATTTATAGATGAATGGAATTGGACTTTTCCTTCGATCTATATAAGGAATATTGTGTCTTCACCAAATGTAAAGAGATTTCGAGAACTGATACATATGTAATTCATCAAAATAATTTCTAATACATTGTGTCCTAAAGATATAATATATATACAAAATATTTATGAATTACTTGAATGATGTTTCCATTTTTTTTTTAAATATCATAACCACAAAGTTACTCCCTCTAGCTATCAACTTTAATTGCCTTTTTTTTTTCCACACATATTAATGAATTCACATTTTAACATTAATTACAATAAAATTGACCATATTAACTTTAAGTTGCTCATTAACAATATAGCAAATACTCTTAGGCTCTTTACTTCAAGAATAATTTTGAAAAATAGAAATTAACTCCCTCTTGATATCTGGAAAAATCAAATATTGACCTTAATTTGTTCATTGCCAACACCATATGAAGAAGGGGGAGATGTTCTCTACATTTTCCAACTTTTAATCCATATAAAACTGCATTTTATTTCTGCAGGTGCAAAGTCATTAATTTAAGGCAAAATTCTGAGAGTTACAAAAAAAAACTAATTGACAATTGTTAAAAGAGTAATAAAATGATTGATTGGTAAATTATTATGTTATAATTAAGAGGTGTAAGGTTTTGTATCACCAAAACCGTCTTTCTCTCCCTAAAAAAAAATAGAATGCCCGGATTAAAGTATAAAGATCAATATATTTAATTATATATATAAAATTAGATATTGGTCACAAGGGCAGAGCTAGTCCATCAGCTACGGGTTCGGCCGAACCCACTAGCTTTGGTCCAAACTCTATATTTATTTTATGAAATTCATTCAATATGTATTAATTATTAATTTAGAATCCAGTAACTTAAAGGATTAGAACCCCGAACCCATGACCTTCAAATTCTTGATTCGCCTCTGATTGATCATGTACTTTTTAGATAAAATTTAAATATGTAGAAACAACATAAGATTGTAGTAATCATGATTTTTATTCCTACAAAACATTTAAAAACTTATAGTCTAAGAAAAACAATTTAATTGCAAAAATCGTAGTTGTGCTAGTAAATTAGGAGTTAGGATATTAGGTGTAACAAATTTTAAAAACAAAAAATAAGAAGAACAACAAAGAACTTGTTGCAATAATATGTGGGGTCAAATGGATTTGCTCGTGAGTCACACGAAAGCTGGACCAAATTTGCAACCAAAATTTATGACATACCTCTATTTATATTTATTTATTTAATTAATTATGTATTTTTAATTATTATAAGATGGGCCCTCTTAAATCTGATAAATAAAGGCATTCGTGGATAAATAGGTTCCAAAAGAAAAAAAAAAGATTAATTGGTCTCTCTCATTTGACGATTTTCTTCCGTTTAGATTGTCTTTTATACCAACCAAACTATACACCGTCACGTGGGATGTCAAAACAAAAGTCTATTTAGAATTAAAAAAAAAAAGTAAATTATACTCCGTCACTATTGTTTCTATGTTTTAAAATAAATTATTAGAAAAGAGTAATTTAAAAAATAACATCAAGATTTATGAAATGAAGATACGTAGAGAAAATTAAGGAAAAAAAATAAATTAAAGATTGAAAACGTCAAGTAAACTTTGACATGATTATTAAAATACTGAAATTTATTTAACATACGGAGTATTCTAAAAGTAAACTATAGAGTGTAAAATAGATGGTCTGATACACAAAAAGAATAATGTAAATTTGCTCCTTTATATTTGGTTAATAAGATACAAATGTCTTAATTAATACAATAATAATATGAATATATCTTGACAAAGAAAAAAAATTACTCATAAAAACAAAAACAGGAAAAAAGAAAAATATTACTGTAAGTAATAAAGGGAAGGCCACTAATCACTGCGCAAAGCTAAAAAAGAGAAAATTTCTTTTGTAAAGAACCAAAAAAGAAAAAAAGAAAAATAAAATACAAAAAGGCCGGCTTATTTGAGAGCGTCTACCGTAATCGTAGCCATGTGACTTGTTTCCGTTCCGTGCGTATTCGCGAACCGTAATTGGAGGAACTGTGGGCCCACCCGGGACCCGAAATAGGAGAAAACGGGTCAAACTCAAATTTATAGAGAAAAAAAGGTCAAACAAAATTAATAGACAAAAAAAATTGCGTATTTCAATTTTCAAGAAATACATGGACATGTGTCTTTTATATATAATATTATCATTAACCATAGTTAATTGCGTTAATAGCACATTTAGTTCTTTAATTATTAAAAAAATCTAATTTTAATTCTTGTGATATGTGTTGACATAAAAAAATGGCGCCACTTTATTTTTTTAATTTTTTTTGTGAAATGCAGCACAATATACCTTTGTGGTTCGATTTTTTCCCGGAACCCACGCATAGTGGGAGTTTAGTGCACCGATCTGTCCTTTTTTGTGAAATGCAATTCAGTAAGTACTACATTGAATAGCAATAACATGAGAATCTTAATAGCTCATTTAGTTAGCTACTTGAACTTTCATCTTGCTGGCGAGGGTTTGATTCCCGGCTTGTAATTTTTTTCATTTCCCCTTTCCCTACTCCCTATCCTAATTTAAAAAATTAAAAAAAATTGTAATAACTATTTTTGGTGGGGTGATAAGATTGAGGTTCCTCCACCCTTAATCAAATAGTTCGAATTCGAATTCATAGAAATAAGAAATTTCTTGATAAGGACATTTTTATAAACAACTATTTTTCTTAAAAATTATACAATGGATTATAATTTTAATACACCACACCAAACAGTAGATACGAAATAATATCTGCATAACTAATGCTTGCATTACTAACCCCATGCATTACTAATATACCTTATTTCACACTATTCTTATACACAATGGCGGATCCAAGTGGTGGCCAGCGGGTTCAACTGAACTCGCTTTACCAAAAAATAATACTGTGTATATGTATAAATTAGGATTAAAACTATGTAAATTTTGTATAAATATTTATTTGAACCCACTTGATAGCTATTATTTTACGGCTAAAGTTATATACTTCTAAGATTTGAACACGTTTGCACAAAATCCTGGGTCCGCTACTGCTTATACACCCTACCAAACGACCCCTTAGTTTAATTATGTAATTTTAAACAAAAGAACCGTTCTTTACCTTTGGTTAACAAGTAAAGTAATGTATGGCCCAACCAATAGATTTGATTTTTCTTTTTAAGTTGAAGGAGGAAGAGTGAAAATTACATTACTGTCTAATTTGTCTTCAGAAGGCGCCAAATTTTCAAAATTTTCTTTTTATTCTTTTTTACCCGTCAGTCTTCACTCTTCACATCGAAGCTAAGGCTTTTTATTATTTATTACCTAGTTTAATTCAAGAAGGACCAAAATCAATTACCTTTTTTAATATAGTATTTAATTATTTTGTTGAAGTAGGTGTTTTAAAATATTTTTTATATTATCCAAATTCCAAAGTACTTAAAAAAAGTTACCATACAATAAATAACCGTATATCTAATTTAATATAATATTTTTAATCGCGAAATAGGATTTTTCCTTTGAAAATTTACTTTTTCTCCGCATTTATCTCATTTTCTTCATAAGATTTCCCATGTATGAATAGATGGATTAGGTAATTCCTCCACATTAAAGATATTCATAATATTTCTAATTACAGATATATATCGTGCTCATTGCATATTTGCATTTATGACCCGTGGATGGTACATAGATATTGATTGCCAACAAAATAAATATGTTTACACCAATTGATGTTTTGACGGGCCAAAATGTTTTCGTATTGCTATATATGTAGACCAAATAATTAAATAATTGCTTTTATTAGATACATCAATTGGAAAATAAATTCAAATTCTTAGTAGAAGATACATGAACCAATGAAATGCAAATATATATTGTGAATAGAGAGAGAAATTAATGCATTAATAAAAATGATGTGATGGGCAGACAGTTTTGCACATGGAGTACACATGCTAGGTTAATTTTGCTAAAAACCATAATTAACGAAGATTTTAGACACAAAACTATAGGTTGTTACATTATTTTTGCTTGAGTATATGAAGAACGCAATAATTCCTATGGTTAGAAATATTGGCTGTGCATTTGGATACGTCAAATAAATTCAATGCATGTGCTATTGGGGACATGGGGTCATAGCTTGACAATTTTGGCTTAGTGTTGTGGCCAATGAATAAGAGATTCAGATACCTACAACAACAACAAATTCAATATTTTTTTAATAGGCGGTGTCCAGATAACTAAGAAACATTAATTCTTATTTTATCCTTTAATTTCTATTAATACCAAATATATAACTAATAATAGGTTGTAATTACGTATTTTAGTCGCTTATTATACTCTAATTTACTGCACTTTAATTGAGTTTGAGCTTTAATCGCTAGTGTTTTGCACTAATTATGTGTTTTACGCCTTGTAGGAATGATTCCAAGCTATGTAGATGTTATGGAATATCAAGTGATTTGGAGCTTTGAAGTCTGAATAAAAGCCTAAGAAATTAAGTCGGGATCATGTTCGGGGATCAACGGATGATAGTTAAGAACGAACGAAGAATCGAGTAGGCATATTGTGCACTGTTTAGTAAAATACACATAACATTTCTCTCAGAACGTCATTTGAGCTCCAGAATATATGGTTGGAAAGATAATTCAAAGGTCTACAAACTTTCATCTTTTAAGTTTTTCCAAATTCCAAACAGAACAGAGTGAAAAATGCGCGACAAGTGCGCGGCCGCGCACTGACCGCAGATGTGAGGCAGAAACTGGCCAAAATCCGCGGTCAATCCGCGGTTGATCCGCGACCGCGCACGTTCTGTCAGGGAAAACTGTTCTTTTTTGCATAGGAGAAGGTAGTATAATTGTTTGAGCCCGACCCTAGTATATATACATGGAAAAACGATATTTTGAGGACTTATGACACACTTTCAACCTAAGGAGGCAAGAACACAGTAGGAGCAAGACGGAGAATTCTTTTACAAGTTTTTCACTTCCTTCTTCCTATTTCTATTATTGATTATAAATTCTAGTATTGTAGTTTTGCATACTATTATGAATAACTAATTTGTTATCTAGGGTTTTGATGAAACCTCTTGGAGGATGAATTCTTGTTATGTTTTAATATAATTTAACCTTTGACTTTGTCTATTTGTTCAATTGCGTGCTTATTTCAGTTGATTGAATGGCCATCAATTGACTGTGCCTATTTATTATGTGTTGCTTGATAACAGATATATATTAAGGTGGTTGTTGAACAACGTCACTCCTAACGTATGTGAGAAATCAATACAGCGGATTTAAAGATAGATTTGAAATAACAAAGCCTTGACATGGTCATAATGAGCGGTTAGATAAAGCCAACTAGCGTAGTTCGAGAGAATATGTCTATTAAATTATTGTAGTTGCTCGAGAGAGAATTACGGAACCTAAAGTGCTCACGATCAGTAGAGAATACATAGACGAAATTATAGGGAACATAGAGGAAAGATTCCAACATTTGGGAAAATCATAACTCTAGAACTCCTAAATTTAATCTACAACCCTTAGTATCTTTAGTTGTTAATTTACTGCTTTAGTTTCTTAGTTAATTAGTTAGATATAATAATCTTAATCTTTATAACTTAGAAATTTATTCGAGCTTGTCTTCTTAGCGACATTGAACAATTATGGTGAAACCTTAGTTCTCTGTGGGATTCGACTCTGGACTCTTAGACCGGATTATATTTACAGCGACCATTTATCCTTTTTAGGACTAGAGTTGGACGTGATCAACTCTTTAGAGTCAAAGAAAAAAAGATCGATCTTGTTTATGTAATTTCATGCACTACAAGAAAATATGACATTTTCGTAACACGAAAAGTAAAAATGTCACCACATAAAGATTTTCCATAGAGATACGATGATTACTGAGAATAATATCGTCGCGTCACTGAAGGTAGATCGATGATATTCTAAGGTACTAGCTCTTGTAGGATTTTAAATGGGAGATTGTAGATCAAATTACATACGGATATTTCTTCAAGAGAAATGCATGAAAAATCTAACAAAATTAACTTATTATGGTATAGACCGATAATAGTCATGCTCCTAAATCCTAATCTTGCTAAATAATAATATGATAATATCTCTTAGGTTGGAGTTATATGCTCGTTTTATTCATCAAGTTGATCTTTGGAAAGTTACAACTTGTAAGTTGAGATTTAGACACTCTAAATTACTTTTCTTAATTGTCTCTTTAAGATCTTATGCATTTATAATCATAGGTGATACATCATATGAATTTGTTGTTCTTTTGCCCTACATATGATATAGTATAATTGCACTGAAAAGTCAAATCTTGTTTTTCTGATCTTCCATGAAGATATAACTTCTAATTTTTTTGGCTGAAATAGAGTTCCATGTGCTACATTTGGATGGTAGGGGACAAATGGGTCAAACTGAAAACTATAGACTTAATTTGGCCACGAATGAAAAGTGTATATATAACACACGTTTGGTGAACTCTTTTATGGTTCTCCTTTAATATTCTTCTATTTTCAAAACAAACACATATACTTGTTATGCGATTTTACAAGTTATTTTGATTTAATTGAAATTTTTTATTCACACGCGATGTTACACTAAATTATTAAATACATATATGCATGCAGAGGCGGATTCATGATTTAAAACCCTGTAGATTCAACTTTTAAAGTTTTCAGTATTGAACTCGTTATATTTTTAAAGTTATGAGTTTATATGAATTTTGTTGCAATACTGAATTTTTATATATAAATTTTAACTTTACGTAAAAAATTATGAGTTCAATTGAGCTTGTCCGCATAATACATCTGCCCTGCATGCATGCATGTGTCTTCGTTGGAAGGTGCAGCCCCAATTTACTTTCACCTTAGTCACATTTCTCTGAAAGCTGAAACTGCACTTTCTGATATACAATTTGCACATGCTTTAACAGCTTCGTGGAAATTTCTTGCTTGTAAGTAATTTTATCTTGATGTCAAGGTTGATCCTCTTGCAAAACAGTAATTGGAAAAATTTATATTAAGGTTCTTTTTGTTTATAATTTTCTGAGGTAAATTGGATTAATTCCCAAAAAAGAATAAATCGAGGATTAATTAATATATTTTGTTAGCATAAATATTTTCAACTATGTTTTGGCAATTGATATTATAGTCAAACAAGATGCAACTCAAACTAATGTATTCTTTACAATGTGTCATTTTCAGTATAATACTTTGCTTAACTGCTGCAATTTTTACTTTTCATCGGTTTTAAATTATGCATTACTATTATTATTATTGCGAAATATCGTGGGTTAACTAGTACATAATCATACACAAAGCAAATAGAGAAGAAAAATCAACACAAGGATTTAACGAGGTTCGGCTAAGCCTAATCCTCGGGGCAAAAGCAGAGAGAGTTTTCCACTATGAATGAGAAGAAAAACACAGTACAATCTCTAGGATCCCCAACTACAACCCCTATATATAGATCCCAAATAGTCTCAAGCCTATAAGAGAAAGATTTTCCAATTTGACAAGGACTATCGGTTTTCCTTCCCAAATCTATTAGGACAATGGGTTTTCCTAAACCTATAGGGATTATGGTTTTCCTAAAAATACTAGGAAATAATTCAAGCCACAAAATAACAAATCTTTCCCTTGGCTTGAATTCTCTTCATCAACAGGAATAACGTCTCTCTACCTTGCCTTCAGCCCTCTCGAGGGTTCTATCCATTGCCGCACACATCAACCAAGTCTAGGCAACGCCTAAACTTGTTAAGAGACTCAATCTCTTTAGCCATATCACTAATCCGTCGATTTGGTTTTGTACTTTGAATAACTTATGAGTAGCTATAACACTTAAATGCAGCAACGGTCTCTGCAACTGCCAAAGCAAATCCCACTGGATTCGTATATCCAAGAAGATTCCCATCAACTACGTTTGCAAATCTTTACGGTCGGTTGATCACTCTCTTCTCTTTGCCTGTTACAATGCTATACAGTTGTTTTTGCGCAGGTGCATCAACATTATCATCTTGATCAATATTTTGCACCTCCTCAACTCCATCTACTTTAGAACTACTGGGCTGAGCTAGTGGGGATTCAATTTCTAGCTCTATGCGGTCACTGACATCACGATTTGTTTCTGCTATTGCCTTCTCCCTCTGACTGTCCAGTGAGGCAGGTTCATTGAATGTTACATCCCTACTGATAATTAGCCCTGGAATCTTTTGATATATGCACCACAACCTATAACCTTTCACTCCAGTTGCATACCCTAGAAATATGCACTTCTTTTCCCTCGGCTCAAGTTTCCATCCCTCACATGAGCATAAGCAGGACAACCAAATATCCTTAAATTTGAATAATTAGCAGGCGAACCGGACCATACCTCAAAAGAAGTTTTGAAATCAATAGTTGTGGATGGAGATCTGTTAACCAAATGACAAGCTGTATTGATTGCTTCAGCCCAAAAATCTTTGCTAACACATGCTTCGTGCTCTATCACAAAGCATTCTATTCATACGTTCTGCAACACCATTTTGTTGTGATGTTCCGACACAAGTGCGGTGTCTCACTATGCCCTCTCTGGTGCAGAAATTATCGAACTCAGAATTGTGAAATTCCAACCCATTATCAGTTCGAAGACGCTTAACTTTTCTTTCCGTTTGCCTCTCAACCATCATCTTCCATTTAACAAATGTCGTAAATGCCTCATCTTTTTTTTTTCCAGGAAATACACCCACACCATCCTTGAGTAATCATCAATCAAAGTTATAAAATACCCGGCACCACTCTTGGAGGGAACTCTGTTTGGACCCCACAAGTCAGAGTGTATAATCTAACTTGTCTCTGGTCTTGTGCTCGGCCTTCTTGCTGAACTTTATCCTTGTCTATTTACCAAACACACAATGCTCATAAAAATTCAAAACTTGATTTTTGTACCCATTCAAAAAATTCTGCTTACTCAACAAAAACAATCCATTATCACTCATATGTCCAAGTCGCAAGTGCCACAAATGAGACTGATTCATATCACTTTTCCCAGAAGCTACAACAACTTCTCCTTCAACCACACTGGCCTGGAGATGATACAATTTAGAATGTAGTTTACCCTTCATAAGTACCATGTAGCCTTTACGCACTTTAAGTATTTCATTCGCAGAGTGAAATTTATATCCTTGATCATCCAAAGTCGAAATCCGAGGAACATGCCAACACTCAATGTTTCTGATAATCCCGTCGAACATTCTCAATTTGATGTTACCAACCCCCTCTACTGGTAATGAATTATCATCTCCCATATAGACAATCTCACTCATTTGCTTGTATGTTGCAAACCAATTCTTGTGTGGACACATGTGGAAAGTAGTACCAGAATCAAGAATCCAAGAATTCTGCCCATGAATAGAACTCACAGCACAGACTTCCCCTACATAGTCACTATCATCAGAATTATTGTCAGTGTCAACTATATTTGCCGATTTATCTATTTTCTGCTTCCCTCTTTTCTCCTTCAGCTTAGGACAATCTCTCTTTTAGTGACTTAGTTCCCCTCACTCATAACAATGTTGCTTCCTTGCTCTAGAATTTGATCTAGCGGTTGACTTTTTCCTGTTAAAGTCCTTTTGTTGTGTTCTTCCTCTAATCACAAGACCCTCGCCCTCAATTCTGCTGTATGGAAAGCTCTTTTTCAACTCTTTAGATTTTAGTGCATTACTAACATCTTCCACTGAAATGTTGTCTTTACCATATAGCAGCGTATCTACAAAAGTATCATAAGATGGTGGTAAAGAACATAACACAATCAAGGCCTGATCCTCACTCTCAATCTTGATATCCACATTCTTCAGGTCCATTATAATTGAATTAAACTCATCAAGGTGAGTTTTAACAGGTGTACCTTCATTCATACAGAGATTGTATAACCTCTTTTTCAGGTAGAGACGATCTGTTAGCGATTTCTTAGAATACAGATCTTCCAGCTTCTTCCATATTGTTGATGCAGAAGTTTCTTCAGCAATTTTCCGAAGAATGCTATCTGTAACGCTCATGAAGATCGCACTCAAAGCCCTCTCCTTCAGGTCTGTCTTCTTTGTCTCTTCCATATCTTCAGGAAAATCATCATCAATTGCCTTCCATAATCCTTGTAATAGCAGGGACGATTTCATCCTAATCTTCCATAAACTGAAACTAGAACCCCCGTCAAATTTCTCTACTTCGTACTTTGTTGAAGATGATGAAGACATCTTAAACCTAGATTATATGTATAAACCCGAACCTTGCTCTGATACCAATTGTTGCGGAATATCGTGGGTTAACTAGCACACAATCATACACAAAACAAATAGAGAAGAAAAATTAACACAAGGATTTAACGAGGTTCGGCTAAGCCTAATCCTCGGGGCAAAAGGAGAGAGAATTTTCTACTATGAATGAGAAGAAAAGCACAGTACAATCTCTAGAATCCCCAATTACAACCCCTATATATAGATCCCAAATAGTCTCAAGCCTATAAGAGAAAGGTTTCCCAATTTGACAAGGACTATAGGGTTTCCTTCCTAAATCTATTAGGACAATGAGTTTTTCTAAACCTATAGGGATTATGGTTTTCCTAAAAATACAAGGAAATAATTCAAGCCACAAATAACAATCAGCATAACTTACTCTTTTCTTTTCTTTAACAGCTTTCTTTTCTTTCCTTGAGCCGAATGTCGTCTATCGGAAGCAGCATCTCTACTCTCAAAGTAGGGATAGGGTCTGCGTACACACTCCCATCCTCAGATCCCACTCATCGAATTATGTTAAGTTTTTTGTTGTTGTTATATATATATATATATGCCATCTTACTAAGTAGAATGTGAAATAAGATTATTTAATTTGTATTAATAATATTTGGATAAGACTTAAAGATAAAAATGCCTTTTAAAGTAAGCAAACTTGTACATAATTAAGTCAACATGGAAAAGTAAATCAAAACTAAATGTGTGAAACTTACGAGGGAAATTTGTTTCATTTCCATTTCATCCTTTTTCAGTAGTGTCTTAATCCAAGTTACAGTAATTTGGGAAGTTTCCATATCTTCTAAATAAAAAGAGCTTTTCTACTGAAAAGTACATATGAGAAACTTCTAATATGTTCCCCCCGAGAGCGAGGTGGTGACGATAGTGACAAAGTAAAAAAGTTGCAATGACATGCTTTTTCTCTCGCAATAGCCACTCAAAACATTTTCTATCTTTAAATTTCTTTTTTCATTCTATGAATACCTAGCATCTCCACCAGCGCAAAAATTGGAAAATTCGAGTAATTTTTGTTTACCCGTACAACAGTATAATTGGATTTATACGTAGTTTTTAGATAAGTGAATTAATTTTATCCTAAAATAATAAAATAATTGAAAAATTATGCGACACTTAGTGTCACACCCCTTTTCTACCCTCCAAAAGATGTATGTTATTAAGGGTTGTGGGTTAAAGGGTTTTTCCAATTGAAGTGACAATTTTGAAATAGGGATTATTTTATCGTTCAGAGTCGCCACTTGGAATTTTTTTTTTCCGGTGTTCCAAGTCACCTTTTATTTGGATCCCTAATCAAAGGAAGATTTGACTCTCTTTTTATTGGTCCGCGAAAACAAAGTTCGGGTAAGGAATTCTGTGGACCGGGGAGAAGGTGTAAGGCATTCCCCGAGTCCCGTGGTTCTAGCACGGTCGCTTTATTGACTTAAACTAGGCTTAAATTAATTCTGAATNAATTTTATCATAACAGCGCTACGCAAGCGAATCCGCGATTATGGCGAAGATTATCAGTACACTACTACTTTTTAAAGAAATTACTACATACAAGGAATTAATTAAAAATTATCTATCGCACTACCCAAGCGAATCTGCGATTTTTAACACAACACAAAAAAGGGAATAATTAAAAATCAACTATAGCTAGTAGAAATGGTATGAAATTATTGAATTAAAAATTATTGAATGTCAAAACATCACGCGACGCAAACGATTTCGTGAGTTAAGGCGCCTCTACTAATGGTCTAACATTTAAAATAATCATTAAGGTGAT
>ML368327.1:191613-207893 GCA_005239525.1 Nicotiana knightiana | reverse complement strand
CCTCGTGCGTATGTAGCCCCCGAAGATAATAGCATGTATTGAATTAATTCACCTAGGGGGGATGATTCCCCCTCACAAAGTTAGAAAGGAGACTTACCTCACTCCAACATTCCAACACCGACTTCCAAGCCCTTCCGATGACTCCAACGGACGCACAACACTCCAAAACTACCACATAATGACAAAGCAATGAAAATTCATCCTAATACTCACAACAAATTCAGATTATCTACTTTCCCAACCCCGCTCGGAGAAATGACCAAAATGCCCTCGGGCCCACGTGCACGGAAATTCAAAATTCTCGAAGATATATTCTACCCATAGCTTTACTAACTCAAATATATAATTTACTCAAATATTCATGTTTAATTCATGGCTAAAAATCCAAATTTTCACTTTCTAGGTTTTTCTTCAAAACCCCCAATTTTCCCACAATTTCCCATATTAAATTATGCATCAATCTTGTATTTAACCTTAGAAACAACTTACCTCTGATCCCTGATGAAATCTCCCTTGAAAAGCTCTCCAAAATCGCCTAAACCATGAAAAATGAAGACAATGAACCCCAAATTCTCGTTTTAAAACATTCTGCCCAGGTCGATTTCCGCACCTGCGGTCCTTCCTCTGCACCTGCGATCTCCGGCACCTGCGGTTTTCCTCAACTTCAGCCAAATCGCACCTGCGCCCCATTGTCTGCACCTGCGGCTTCGCAGGTGCGGAAAATCCATCGCACCTGCGGATCCCAACCAAGTCTACCCACTCTCGCACCTGCGGCTCCCAAGCCACACCTGCGGTCAAAGCCTCGCAGGTGCGGTTACACCAGATGACAGCAGCTTCAGCCCTTTTCCAACTTCAACTTTGATCCGTTAACCACCCGGAATCCACACGAGGCCCCCGGGACGCCGTCCATTTATACCAACCTGTCCCAAAACATGACACGGACTTGCTTGAGCCCTCAAATCACATCAAACAACGCCGAAATCACGAATCGCACTCAAATCCAATTCTTTAAGAACTTAGAATTTCAAACTTCTACATCTAGAAGCAATAATGAACATATAACAATTAAGATAATGATCAAATAAGTGGTGAACGAGAAGGGGGTCATGTTTAACAGACAATTTGGGTGGTGCATAGATACTCGTCACCACACCTATACACCACGCCCATGCGTTTCACATAACAAACAAGTGGGGAGTCCTATTCCCTCAAGCCAAAGTTAGACCAAACACTTACCTCAATTCCGCAGGCCACTCACTGCTCAATTATTGCTTTTCCTTTTGAATTCACCTCTAAATTGCTCGAATCTAATCAAAATTAACTTAATATCATTAACTAATGCTAAAGGAACTAACCTTATTGAAAAATATAATTTTTCCTAAGTTTTCTCAAAAAAAGTGAAAACCCGACCCGGGCCCGCTTGGTCTAAACTCGGGGTTCGGACCAAATTACGTTTACCCATTCATCCACGAACCCAAATATGCTATTAGCTGTGAAATCCGACATTAATTTGATATAAAAATTTCATTTTTACAAAACTCCCTAATTCTACCCAAATCCTAGATTTTTACCATGAAAATTCTTTATTTTTGCTTTAAAAGTGATGCAAAATAGTAAGGAATTGAAAGAACAAGGTTTGGAATTGATTACCTATGAATTGGGGATGAAGATTGTTGAAGAAAACTCATTTTTAGGGCTGGAACCTCGAAAAAATAGAGAAGAAAGGGTTCTGCCCAGATTTAATTCATTTTTATATTAGCTGGGCTGGGGCCCTATGCGATTGCAGGTAAATATATGCGATCGCACAGGGTAAGGGGGCTGGGGAAGTGCGATAGCGGGGAGGGGTGCGAGTTCGCACAGGGTAGGGGGACTGGGGCAGTGCGATCACGGGTAAATATGTGTGTTCGCACAGGGTAGCTTGGACTGTGCTCCGCGAACCCACTCTTGGAGTTGCATTCGCACAGTGTTCCAAACAGGGCATCCAACGTTACTCTGTGCGATCGCGGACTGTCCTATTCGATCGCAGAGAACAAAATACCTGGACACCAGAAGTGAAAAAGGAGCAGTTATTTCAAGTGTAAAACACCTCGTGGCCTATCTGAAACTCACCCGAGCCTTGGGGCTCCAAAATAATCATGCACGCAAGTCTAAAAATATCATACGGACTTGTTCGTGTGATAAAATCATGAATATAACATGTAAATTTATGAATTAAACCTCAAAACTCATTATTTTCAACAAAAAAACTCTTAAAGTTCATAATTTCTCAACCGGATGTCCGAATCACGTCAAACAAACTCCGTTTTCCACCAAATTTCACAGTTAACCTCTAAATATCATAACAAAGTTGTATCAGGCTCCGGAACCAAAATACGGACCCGATACCAATGATTTTTAGCATTATTTCATTTCTTTAATTCATGAACATTTAAGCAAAACAATTTCTTTCAAAAATTAATTTCTAAGGCTTGGAACCTTGAAATTCATTTCCTGACATACGACCGAGTCCCATATTTTACTGCGGACTTCCCGGGATCGTCGGAACACGGATCCGGGTCCGTTTACTTAAAATGTTGACCAAAGTCAACTTTTATCAAATTTAAATTCTAAAAAACACTTTTTCTCATATTTTCACATAAAAGATTTCCGGTTTCACGCCCGGACTACGCACACAAATTGAGGTATTTAGTTTTAGTCTTTTTATGGTTATTTAGCATGGAACAAAGTCTAATTTTATAAAATGACCCCTTGGGTCATCACACTTCCTGTCCATTACAAGATGAAAACCAAATTTTGTAGACACAAGAGAGAGTAACTACATCGGCAGTATGGGTTAGACTCCCTCAATTGCCTTCAAAATTTTATGATGGGAAAATTCTAGAAAAAAATTGGTAATGCAATTGAACGTCTATTGAAAATCGACATTTGTACGTCAACCACTTTAAGGGGGCGCTATGCAAGACTGTGTGTGGAGCTTCCGTTAGAAATCCCAGTCCAACCCTTTCTCTATGTTGGACACCACAAACAATTCATCCATTATGAAGGAGAAAACCTTCTTTGTAAAAGTTGTGGACGACTTGGACACACAGCAAGGCAATATATTTATATTTCACATAATACCAAGGACAATGTGGAATCAGCCATGGAACAATCAACAACAACAGTAGAAAACAATCAAGAAGAATGGAAAACAGTGTCATTCACCAAAGGAAGACAACAAGGTGCAAGAGGTAATCAAAAACCCAACAATGCAAATACAATCAAGAACTCCAATGGCCTAGGTATCTCAATCAAATTGTTCAATGCCGACACTAGTAAGTACTTAGATACTCAAATGTTACAGTACAAATCCAAGGAACATAAGAATCCTACTTTTTTGATAGATAAAAATAGTGCCAAAAATACGGCCACCATGGTTGTAGAAAAAACCACTTTTCCAACAAAAAAACAATTTTTCCCTTCTGAATGATGAGCAAATGGTTTTAAAAGAAACCACTAATGAGGAAAAAAATCGAAAAGATAATACCAATGGTTGCCATGCAATTGAACAATTGTCCACACCTAATGGAGACATTGACATGTTGAAAAATAACGTGTCTTCTACTAACAAATTAAAAAATAATCTAAAAAATAATGCCATGCAAAATAAACCACTAAATGACAAAACTACCCCCCCCCCCCCCCCTATTAAACATAATCCTACTGTTACCAATGACCTAACTAATTGGCAAAACAGTAATAAGCTTTCCTTAGAAAAAGATCACAACCAAAATCATTCTTTATGATTTTGAAATCCTTCCACCCCTAAGTATGCCATCCAAATGACCAAGGAAGAATACAACAATGGACAAATGTCCTCCAACCTTGAACATGCAATGGATACTACATCCATTTAAGATCAGCCTATAAAACCAAACATTGGGCACCCAAACGCTGTGCAAAAGGCAGCCCCAATCATTACCCAATCAACCAATCCCTCCCATACATCCAATAGCCCCTCTCCCACGCCTGACTTAGACCCCTTAAGTACCCAACCCTCTTTCCAACAGGCCCATAATACCATCAACCTTGAGAAGAGGGCACAGACTCCTTCAACTTCTACGCCAACACAAAACCCAAGCCATGGAAAACCTTCCGCCACTAACCCCTCAACCAGCAAACCCACAGATCATTTACGTCCAACCTCCATAAGCACAGGACTACCGACCTGTGTCGTGGATGAAGATGGGTCTGATGGGCCATGCATGCTCGTTCAATATCCAAATAACTGGTCAAGACTTGATCATCATACTTCACGACATACAATACCTAGCCTAACTGGTAACAGAAGGCATGAGGTTGACCATTAACAATTATCTAAACCAGGTTTGGCTTAACAATATCCTTCAACCCTTAGCACCCTCAATGAACCCCTAACTGGTGCATGCAATGAGAAACCAATGGAATTTGCCACCACTCTTCAACCCAATCTATCCTCAGAATGCTCTCCTAGACATGCCATTATTCCTGCCAGAGACATTAACCCAACTCAATCCCATATTCATGCCATGGGAACAACCTTAGCTAGTCCAGGAGCCACCAGTACCTCAACCTCACCAACAACCTCCACCACCACGCCACCACCAAGTCCAAGAACCAGAACCAGTAGAAGCAGAAATGGAGGAGGAGGAACCCCTCAATCTACTCTTAGACAGAGTCCTAGAATCCCAAATCTAGAAGGAGTAAATGTGTTTCTATTCACGGAGAGGCAAGAGAAGAGGCACGTGCTTAGTTGTCCACTAGCATTATAAAAATGCTCGATGGACATAAGACCACCTCAAGATCCAAAAGTGGGCAACAGTTCCATGATCCTAGTTCTATCATTGAGAAGGAACCCAGTCCTAAGGGTAGTGAGGTAGAATGGGGAACCGACAAACTCTAATCTTAATATCACAATGAATCGACCTACAAACTTCATCATTTGGAACATAAGGAAATGATAATTTCAGAAGGAACTTCAGGGAAATGATAGATACCCACATGCCTTGTATGGTGGCACTATTAGAGACTAGAATGGGTAACCACACTGATTTGCTTAATGATTTTGGGTTTACGGAGCTGATTAAGGTGCCAGCGGAAGGCCAAGCAGGAGGTATTGTGGTTTTATATAACCATGAAGTAGTGACTGTTCAAAACATTGTCCGTAGGGATAAGGAAATCCATACAACAATTGAGGTAACTCCTATACGTAAATCCTGGCTTTTTAGTGCTATTTATGCAAGTACTAATATGCTTAGTAGAAATATGATGTGGGAAAATCTTTAAAATATTAGTAGGACTTATAATGGACCATGGTTGGTAGGGGGATATTTTAACGATATTTTTGGAACTAATGAAAAATTTGGTGGTAGATCTATTAACGACAACAGAGCTAAAATTTCTATGGTCAAAAATTAACAATTGCAACTTAATTGATCTTTCTTTTAAAGGTTGTAAATATACATGGTCCAACCATAGACATAAAAATAAATGTCTCATTATGGAAAGACTTGATAAAATGTTAGGAAATAAGGAGTTGGTTAATCTATTCCCTAAAAGTTTGATTATTCGCCTTCCCAAGACTTACTCAGATCATAACCCTATCCTAATAAAATTGATCCCTAAAAATAATTTATTTCACAAACAACCCTTTAGACTTGAAACTTTCTGGTGTAAACATCCAGAATTCCACTTCTTAGTCCAAAACAATTGGTATAACATTGAATACTTTAGGGCTAGCCAAAATTTCTTAGATAAAGTTAAGGTTTGGAAGGAAACTTTTGGTGATATTTTGTAAAAAAAAAGCTTCTAGATCGACTTCAAGGAATTCAAAACTCCAAACATTATGCCTATATTAGTTTCCTCCAAACTCTAGAAACTGATTTAAAAAGGTAATACAATGACATGCACAAGATTGAAGAGGATTATTGGAAGATAAGATCTAGGGTTATGTGGCTTAATGAGGGAGATTCAAACGCAAAGTTGTTCCACATCTCAGCCTCAGATAGAAAAATAAGAAACAAGATGAGATGAAGGAAATTGGATCAATGAACCTCATCTAGTTATTTCTCACGCCCTTAATTATTTTACCAATATTTTCACTTCTTCACAATCCAAGACAAGCTGGATTAGTCCTCTAGAAAAACAACTCTAAGCATAACCTTTTAAACCTAAGTTCTCTTGACAACCCTTTGCTTGATATTGAAATCAAAAGGGCTATTTTTTCCTTTAAACCTTTCAAAGCACCGGGTTCGGATGGCCTTCACCCCTTCTTTTACCAAAAAATACTGGGGAATTATAGGACCCTCAGTTATAAACTTATGTCATAACATTTATGAAAATCAGGATATCCCCAAAGACATTAACAGAACCTACCTTTGCTTAATCCCAAAAATCCCTAATGCCAATAACATTTGGAATTTTAGACCAATTGGCCTTTGCAATACCATTTACAAATTAATCACTAAATTCCTGGAAAATTACCTCAAACCTTTCCTTGAGTAGCTTATTAGTCCCTTTCAAGCAAGTTTCATGAAAAATAGAAGGGCCTCTGATAATGTTGTTATCATTCAAGAACTAGTTTCCAAGTTACAGAAATTAAAAGGAAAACAAAGTCACATGCTCCTTAATATTGACCTAGAAAAAGCATTTGACCGATTAGAATGGTAATTTGTTAAACACACGTTAAACTTCAACTTCCCTCAAAAATTCAAAAAACTGCTTTTAAATTGCATATCAACTAGTTCCATAACAGTTATAGTTAATGGTTCCATTACTACCTTCTTCGAACCAAGCCGGGAAATAAGGCAACGAGATCCTATATCACCCTATATCTTCATCCTTTATCTAGAAATGATGTCAAGATACATAAACTATCAAGTTGATATTAGGAATTGGGATCCAATAACCATAGGGAAAAGAAGTCCAAAATTTTCTCGCTTATTCATTGCAGATGATCTTACTCTTATGGCCAAGGCCAATATGAAATCATTCCATGCCATCCAGAAAGGATTAGAACTTTTTTGTGACCTGTCAGGGCAATGTATTAACACTACTAAATCTAAAATTTTCTTTTCTAACAATTGTCCCCGAACACTCATAAAGGAGATTACCAATAGGTTGGGTATTAAAAAAAAGTGATTCCTTTGGTACCTACCTAGGTTCTCCTATATTAAACAAATACCCTAGGCCAAAGGGCTACAAATTCATAATTGACAAAATGAGAGCCAAACTAGCAGCGTGGAAAATGAAATTCATCAATATAGCTTGACGAACAACCCTATCCCTTTCTTGCTTGAACTCAATCCCAAACCATTATATGCAATACACCTTACTCCCTACAAAGATTCTTAACAAAATTGATAAAGTACAAAGGGACTTCATATGGGGAACTACTAATGAGAGGAAAAAATTCACCTCATCAAATGGTCTACTATTTGTCAACCAAAAAGCAAGAGGCCTTGGACTCCATAGTGCAAAGGACGAGAACCTATGCACTCTTGCTAGCCTAGTACGGAGAATCCTTACTAACGCTTCTACTCCATGGGCAAATCTAATCATTACCTCCTATGCAAATTGTTATGCCAAAAACAAAGATTCTCTCATTTGGAAATGTATTCAAAAGGGTTGGGATTTATGTTCCAGAGGTATTATTTGGTCACCCCACCATCAATCAAACATGAACATTTGGGAAACCTATTGGATTCTGAATTTAGGAGGCCTTCGGAAAAAATAGAAGCCCCCGTACTAAATAAAGATTACTCACTAAAAATAAATGACATCTTTGATGGTAAATATTGGAACTTTAACAATATATCCTTCAATATTCCTAATCAAATCAAGGATAATATCTCCAAGGTTAAAATCCGTCTCAAAAGACCAAACAGTGACATTCCAATATGGTCTCTCACTACAAAAGGTGTCTTTACGACCAAGACTTGCTACACTATCATGGAATCTAGTACAGACATGCAAATTGATTTTAATTGGATTTGGGATCTAACATGCCCAAATAAAATTAAGTTCTTTCTATGGCAATGTCTCCATAACAAGATTCCATGTAGAAAATACCTAACAAAAATTGGTTTAAATATTGACCCAAATGTCATGAAGAAGAATCCATAATCACATTTTCTTTAACTCCAAAGCTATTAAACATTTTTGGTACAGTATTCGGTGGCAAAACTTCTATAAATATCAAGGTGAACACTGGCTCATTCAGCTAAAAACTTTTGACTACCAGATAGAAAACAACTTTATAAATTGGAATCATTTGTTTTCCTTTTACTATCTGGCACATTTGGTTAAATAAGAATAACAACAACCAAAACAATATGGAAAAACCTATTAATATTAACCAAATTATTTCTAGGGCCACTGAATTTCATCTCCTAACTGAAAAAAGTATATACACTTCCCCAAAAATCTGCATAATTATTAAATGGCATAGACCTCCAAAGGGATGGTTCAAACTAAACATAGATGCTAGCTTCAACAAAAACATCAAAAATGTGGACTGGGTGGTGTAATCAGACATGCCAATGGGCACTGGATAGTTGGCTTTGCAAAATCAGCTCATGCTCATGGATCATTACAAGCTGAAATCAAACCACTCCTTGTGGGACTTAAAACATCTCATATTTGGGGAATGTTCCCTCTTCAAATAGAAACAGACTCCACGGAGGTGATCCTATCAATCCAACAAGGTAATAGACTTTATGATAAAATTGTTAACAAATGCAGGTTGTTAATGCACCAGTAGAGTTCAAGCAAGGGAATATGGTAGCTCATCAAATGGCAAAGAAGGCAACTGCTTCTCTAATGAAGGAGAAGAAAGTTTTTTGTTCCGCAACCACCATATGATGTAAAATGTTTTGTGGAAAGTGACTTACTAGAACAATATGTTTTTGGAAAATTCCTATCTTATGATGCTTGCAAATATTTAGCAAGCCTAGGTAACCAAAGTGTCCTATGTGAAACAAACTATGAAAGTCATGTACTGCATATTCCTTAGCTATTAAAAAATATATATTTCTTGTTTGCTAAAAAAAAGGTAAACATGTTAGAATATGTTGAATTTCTTTTTTGTTGTCACGTGCTTGTTCATTAAATACTTTTGAATTATTTATTACATGTGATGTAAATTAATATTGGACTAAGCATGTAGACGACTTGAACTAAATTCACATGTTATAAAAGATTTGATCTTCATCTTATTAAAAATTGTTTTAGTAACAATTCCCTACTACTAAAATTTGAGTTCTTAAATAATAAAATATAAGATATTGTATTATAGAGCTATCCATCAAAGTAAATAATTCTACTTATTTCTTGTTTATAAGGAGCGGCCTGACTACCAGGAGACTTATAGTTCGGGAATATGTTATAATTATTTATTGCATTACATGTATGGATTGAAACAATTATTCAATTTTACACTAGACGCCTGGACCACCCGGGGAGTATAAAATTTAATAAGTTCTTTGCTATCATGATGGTTGAACTCAACTATGCCAATAGGATCGACCTGACTACCAGGGGACTATTTGACATAGAGCTGCTTAAGGAAATTGTATGGGGATACAATTGGTAACAATACCTACCTTTAAAATGTATGTGAGAAACGAGTTGACTTCCAAGGGGCTCATACATATTATTGAAGGATTCCTTTATCCACTAATGGAAATAAATATTTCTTAAACTATCATGAGGGTACATAGTTTAAAATAATTAGTGGAAATATCATTTAGATAAAAGTCCATGTCTTTATGATATGTAAATATGTTCTTATATTATTGCTTTTTCTTTTCTATATTTTAGATTTCTCAATATGTCTTCTATATCGCTGCGTGGAATACTTGAGACCAACAAGTTGGTAGGACCAAACTTTGATGAGTGCTACAGAATTTTGAGAATTGTTCTCATGCATGAAAATCTTATTGATGTGATCGATAAACCTGCCAAGGAAGTCCTAGATGAGGATGATGATGATGCTACCAAGATTTATCAAAAATATTTGGAAGAGTGTCTTATTACCAAATTCATCATTCTCGCTTCTATGAGTTCTGAACAAAAGAGGAAACAACATGATATGGATCCAATTGCAATCATTGAACATCTTAAGAAGATGTTTGGTACACAAAGCAGGACAACTAGTGTAACGACCCGCCCGGTCATTCCGTGAGATTTAGCCATGTTTTCCCCATTTCTGCTTCTTTTTGTGTTGTTTAACTCATTTATGTTGTATTGGGTCGGTTGGCTCTGGTTTGGAGTGGTCTTGATGAGAAATGAGACACTTAGTCTTTTAAGTTAGTTTAATAGTTGGAAAAAGTCAACCTGAAGTTGACTTATGAGTGAATGATCTCGGAATGTGGTTTTCATGATTCAGATAGCTTCGTTAGGTGATTTAGGACTTAGGAGGGTGTTCAGAATGTTGTCTAGAGGTCTGGAGTAGAATTAGGCTTGAATTAGCGAAATTGAATTTTCGGGAATTTCCGGTCAGTAGTGGAAAATTAGCTATCGGGGCCGAAATGAAATTCCAAAAGTTGGAACAGATTTGTAGTGTCATATTGGATGTGTGTGCTATGTTTCGGGTCATTCAAAGGTGGTTTGGATGGTTTCGCGATCGTTGGCGAATTTCGGAAGTTTGGAAATCTTTAGGCTGGAATTTTAGATTAATTCGGTGATTTGATGTTATTTTTAGTGTTCTGGGGGTTCGGCTAAGTACGGATGATCATATATGACTTGTGGGTTTTGCGCCCCCTTTTTCCAACTCTTTTCGGATCGGTCAGGGTTTTTGACATTATTGGGACAACTCGTTTCCTTTTGGGAAAAGGGGTATGCAAGGATTTGAAGAGTCACCACCGAACGAGTTAAGGTGCGTTAGGGCACCTATTCAAGGTCATTTACAATTAAGATTAGATAGCCAGAGACAGGATAAGGGCTTGAAATTATTCTAAGGGGAAGGTGTTAGGCACCCCTCAGAATCCACAACTATGGTTCCCCGCCAAACAACTTTGTGAATTTGAGCAAGTAGAAAATAGGTAATTAATGTTTAAAATAAGTAAAAGGTTTTGAATGATTCGCAGTCTAAGCACACATGTGTTACTAAGGTTTGAAAATATTTAATATCTAAGTAAAGTTTTGAAAGAGTTATAATCTAGACATGCATGTAAAGGGATTGGGGATAATCCTAGGTTGTTTGTCATATGGATCACATCAATACAATACCCGATAATCACTCCTCAAAGAGGGGATACATGTGGTATTAGCGCACCGGTTATCATATCCATATCTACCCTTCCCACCTCGTAAAGGTTATTAAAATGAGTGTTGGTCAGCAACCTCTATTGCGTGTTGTTACCCGTCCCTTCCTAATAGTCCCAGAGGAGTTTAGGACCTCTACCTATAAGGGAAGTTCAAGGCAGACCCTTAGGTTTAAAGGAAAAATACTAGGGCAGCAGATAAAACATATAGGACTGCAATTAGGGAGGGGCACATAGAAAAAGCAGATAAAAGCTCAAGCTTACCTCCACAAGTAATGTAAGTAGGCAGCACGACTCAAACACAGTTAAGGGTAGTATTTCAATTTAGAATCCTAAGGCATGGTGTCTAGGCGATTTCAGAATATAAATAGATATACAGACTTGTTTTTATAACCTAGAAAGGGGACCTAATTAGTTTGCCTACTAATTTAAAACCTGTTGAGCATATACAAAGAGGCGGATTTCCAATTTTAAACAAGTTAATCACCTAAGGCTTGCCTAGGTATGAGACGGTATATACCTATTACCAGAATTACTTAGAGAAGAACTGTTTGACATCATATTGCCTAAACATGTTGTTCTAGGTGTTCGGAACTCTAAATTATTACCAGTTGATTGCGATAATTGAGTGAAGTTGTTTTTTATTACTTTTCATGCATCAATAGTTAAACTAGGTGTAATTAAGCGAGTATGAATGCAACATTAAAGACATGGTATCTAAGGAACGGAGATGCAGAATGATGTATATGTAGAACCTGAGCAGGATTTCCTAGATTCACGAACAGTACAACAATTAAACATGTTTTCAGAATATGCAAAGGTGACATGTTGGTTAATATTGTTTAGCCTAAAACAAGAATTTTAAGTGTGCACAGCAACGCAGAACATGATTGTAAAATACCGATTATTAGCACATTTTTAGCAGATGATTTCCTAAGTGAGATTATAGTAAATGAACACGCTGAAAACAGTAGGCATGAGACCTAGGAAGCATGTTTTCTAATGCATGATCTTGAACATATGAGTCCTAAACATGATTTCTATTGCGCAAACAGGAATATAAACCTAATAGCATGGTTTCTACCCCTTTAATAACTAAAGCATGCATAGTTACCCCTTTTCACTATCCATCCCCCAAAAGTTGTTTACAATAATTATTATAGACCATTTGCATAAATTACATAAATGATAAAGAAAATAAGAAGTTATACTATAGGGAGCCTACTGATAGGCCCAAAGTCTCCAGAATTTCTCAATGCCATTAGTGTTCATAGCCTTTCATATAATCCAGGTGTGTCAGAGTTCCCTAAGGACCTCAAGGGATCCGGGGCAGTGCTCACACCCAGATTGTCATAACCATACTGAGTAAGTGCAGTGTAGAAGGGACAACTCTAATGCATCAGAGTTAAGAGGGATCCCAAAGCAATCACACATTAGAGGGGCAGAACCTAGATTTCTAAGAGTATAGTGAGAGTGCTTGACATAGTTTTGAGAAGGTTGAGTTGGAAAATAGTTTTGAAATAGTTTGTTTGAAATAAGTTTGTAGAACAATAGCAGAGTTACTTAGGGAAAACAGTTTTGAAGGGGAAAGGGAATTGGGTAATCAGAATAACCACTCGACACAAAAAAATGACACACATAAAACCATTACAGAGAACCATTTCAACAATCACAAACAGGGAAAAAGGGGTTGGGGACAAGTATGGAGCACATAGGGACAACATATAACAAGAAGAGTTACATATGGGTCCAGAGAAGGGATCATGGGTATAGCATGTGTTCAGGATTACATAGTAACTAAGTAACATATAGTGTATTGATGCGAGACTAAATTGCATAGTTTAACATGTGATATACCTTACATTTATGCGCATTAATGGTAAAAATACACTTGTTATATGCTTAATGGAGTTTATTTCATGTGTAGGTGAAGTGGAGATGGAAACGGAGCTAAAAGGATGCAAATACGTCGAAAAGTACGCGAAAGGAGACACTCGGGCGATAGCCGGGCGACCGAGCCAAATAGCCTAGCCTACCTGGCGTTAGGGCCGAAACGCCAGCCCTACCCTGGCGTTAGCCAGGCGTTAGGGCCGAAACGCCAGCCCTAGCCTGGCGTTAGCCAGGCGTTAGCTGTCAAACGCCAGGGTCCCCAGTCCGGCTAAAAAAATTGAGTTTTGACGGGATTAAGTGTTTCCCAATTGAAATAGAAGTCTCCTACACGATTAGGGTTCACCCTAAACCTATAAATAGACTCCTAAAACACAACTACAAGGGGGGATTCGAATTAGAAGACATACGAAGGAATCGAAGAGAAGGAAGACATCAATTTGTACATATTTTCTTCATTACTTTGTAGTTTAATTGTGCAAGTTATTTTATTTGTNTTGTGTACATGAGTGTAGTTTGATTGCTCGAGGACGAGCAAAGGTTTAAGTGTGGGGTCTTGATGCGAGACTAAATTGCATAGTTTAACATGTGATATACCTTACATTTTATGCGCATTAATGATAAAAATACACTTGTTATGTGCTTAATGGAGTTTATTTCATGTGTAGGTGAAGTGGAGATGGAAACGGAGCTAAAAGGATGCAAATACGTCGAAAAGTACGCGAAAGGAGACACTCGGGCGATAGCCGGGCGACCGAGCCAAATAGCCTAGCCTACCTGGCGTTAGGGCCGAAACGCCAGCCCTACCCTGGCGTTAGCCAGGCGTTAGGGCCGAAACGCCAGCCCTAGCCTGGCGTTAGCCAGGCGTTAGCTGTCAAACGCCAGGGTCCCCAGTCCGGCTAAAAAAATTGAGTTTTGACGGGATTAAGTGTTTCCCAATTGAAATAGAAGTCTCCTACACGATTAGGGTTCACCCTAAACCTATAAATAGACTCCTAAAACACAACTACAAGGGGGTATTCGAATTAGAAGACATACGAAGGAATCGAAGAGAAGGAAGACATCAATTTGTACATATTTTCTTCATTACTTTGTAGTTTAATTGTGCAAGTTATTTTATTTGTTTAGCTAACTTCTTTAACCTAGATTTTGGTAGAACCCGTTGGGGAACAAACTTATTGTGATATTAATATAGTTTTGATTGGTTGATTAAACTCTATTTGTTCAACTACGTTCTTGTTGTAGTTGATTGAAGGGCCCTCAATTAGCTGTGCCTATTTATTATGTATCTACTTGAGAGAGAGTGCATATTTAGGTAATTGTTTGAACAACACCACTCCCAGAGTATAGACGAAAGTCATAACCGAGGGTTTAGAGGTTGGATTAGAGATAACGATACTTCGGGTGCAATCTAAGTGAACTGTAATGCAATCTAGCTAGCGTAACTTGAGAGAGTGCGTCTAGTAAATTATCATAATTACTTGAGAGAGATTTATGATAGATAGAGTGTTCATGATTGATAGAGACGATTAATCAAGTTATACGAAATATCCGAGAAGTAAGTTCACCAGCGGGGGAAACCATAACTTTAGATTTTTAGTATAATTGTTTAGACCTTAGCGTAGTTAATTCTTAGTTTTTATCTTTAGTATTAGTAATTTAAATAACCTCAGGTGACAGCTGAGTNACGCCCGCTTAGTCTTTTATTAGACATAGTTGAGCGTGATCAAATTTTGGCGCCGTTGCCGGGGAATTAACGGTATTATCAAGTGTAGCTATAGGTGTACATATTTCTAGGTTTTAGGGTTGATCTTTTTAGTATTTGATTTTTATTTTCTTTATTTTAGTTTTGTTTGTTAAAACATGGCATCATGGAATTATGAGAATTTGGATGTTGGTAATTCTACTTTTGACCCTCATTATGCATATTTTGGAGGAAACCACCCAGGGCAAAATTATCAAAATATTCCCGAGAGCGAATTATGTGCACCAACTCCATCTTATGTGTGGAATGTGTGTGATATGTGTGGTGGTCAAGATGGTTACTTTCAGGGTTGTGCTTATATTTCTTATCTTCCCCCAACCCCGTACTTTGATGAGTCTTATTTTCCTTGTGAAGTTAATAGAAAAAAAGAACTCAGGGATGATGAATGGAAAAGGCTCGAGGATTTGATGAAGTGCATTCTGGAACAACATGAGGAGTTACAACTGCGGATACAAAGGCAAGATGAAACTATTCGCAACTTGGAGGCTCAAACGAGTCAACTAGTTGAAGCTTTTAATGCTCAATATGCCAACGGTATGGATAGTAGCCAGGAGCATTGTACATCAGAGATGCAAATTGAGGTGTCAATGGAGGTGTCCAAAGTAGAAACCCAGCACTCTAACCAAGTAGAATTTGAGGATGCCGATGTTGAAGAAGTAATACTAGAGTCAGCCAGGGGCATTGAGGATACAAAGTTAATCGACTCTAGTGTTATTGATGTTGAGGATGTTGAAAGTCCTGCAGTTCATGTGTTTGAGCGCATTGGTCCTCACTCCAAACATTTTTCCACATTGTGTTTGGATGAGGATATGGAAATAGAGTCATCTGAGCCGATTGAGGAGTTAAGGAATGAGGAACAAGATACCTACATTCTGGAATTTTTCGTGCCAGAAAGACAGGACTGCACACCTCATCTAAAAGCCAAGAAGCATAAAACAAGACAATGGTTGCTCTGGCCTATTATATTTATTCCACCACCCATGGAGCATAACCGAAAACTTGATGCCAAATTGGGGGTGCGATTCATAAGTTCGAAGTGGAGGCAGAAAGCTAGTCACGTCGTGCCGCGACGTTAAATCAAGCGCTTGTTGGGAGGCAACCCAGCTTTACTGCTTTATTTTATTTTATTTTATTTTACTTTTGGTTTAGTGTATTTTTCTAATTGTATTACTTTGTAGTGTCAACTTGTTTATTTTTTTTAGGAGCATGGAACACAAAGCCAGTGTAGTGTCAAATTAGATGGTTGGAACTAAATGTGAGGTACCCGCATGAAGGACCAGGCCTGGGAGAAGTCTGAGTACCCCATGAGATGCTAGTGCTTCGGCCTTTGGCCTACCAGGGAGTTT